>VKOC01046912.1:0-45492 GCA_009364415.1 Spea multiplicata
AGGTGCGGTTAGCAGCGGGGGTTGTCTGCGTCAATCGCGCAGACCTTTCCCGGCTGTCCTCACCGGAGAATTCTCTCTGACAGCCGGGGAAAGTCTGCGCGATGGACGCAGACAACCCTCGCTGCTAACCGGAAGGAGGTGCGGGGAACTCTTGATCTCTGACAGCTGGGGAAGGTCTGCGCGATGGACGTAGACAACTTCCGCTGCAGCTGGAAGGAGGTGCGGTTAGCAGCGGGGGTCTATACGCTGCCCGGGTTGCACCGGGGAATCAGAAGCACCACCTAGTTGGGGGGGGTGGGCAGGAGGATCCAGGTCCCCTGCAGTGTTGTGAGGGATCTGGATCTTAGTCTCATAGTCAGACCTATTTGAGGTCTGATTATAAGACGACCCCAATTATAAGACAAGGGGTATTTTTCAGAGCATTTGTTCTGAAAAAACCTCGTCTTATAATCGAGCAAATATGGTATATAGTGTTGGAGTGAATTTGTGCGAATCGCGTAGACGTCCACACGCTGCCCTGGTTGCACACCGGGGAATCAGAAGCACCGCTAAGTTGGGGTGGGGGGGACAGGAGGATCCAGGTCCCCTGCAGCGCTGTGGGGGATCTGGATCTTAGTCTCATAGTCAGACCTATTTGAGGTCTGATTATAAGACGACCCCAATTATAAGACGAGGGGTATTTTTCAGAGCATTTGTTCTGAAAAAACCTCGTCTTATAATCGAGCAAATATGGTATATAGTGTTGGAGTGAATTTGTGTGTATGTCTCAGGGACCATCAACACCAGGCTCACCCCTGCATATAAAGTTGTAACCCCCATTCAACGACAAAAAAATAGGCTTCACAGACGTAAAACATATAATCTTACTTGTTTGAAAATAATACAGATTTGTAGTATATCATTTTGGACTGCAGTGGTCGATTCCGCCATGCCAGGGCCGTCTTTAATGCAGGGCAAAAGCCCGCAGCACCCGCAGTGGGCAGGCCAGTCTGTGGGCCGGCACACCAAGACGACGCTGCAGCCAATGCAGCTGCAAGTTTTAAAGTGGTGGTAAGCCGCGATGCTCAAGGGGGCAGGCTCACACGGAACAGTTACTCGTGACAGGGAGAAGAACATGTCGGAGGAGAGCACTCTGCAGGGAAGGAAGGCAGCAAAAAAGTAAGTATTTAAAAATAAATAGTTGGGGTGATAGGTGGAAGGAGACCCATATTCAAGGGGGGCTGCCTTGGGACAACAATTAAATACAAAAAGGGGGTGGCGGGGTATAAGTACACAACAGGGTGGTTGGGGCATCACATAAATCAATATGCAAAGGGGGTGGGTGGCTGGGGGCAATACACATGGGTACATTAACAAGTACAAAAAGGGGCATCAATACACAAGGGTGTGTGGCTGGCTGGGGACATCACATAAATCAATCAAGGGTGTTGGGGTATGAATGCACAAAGGAGGCTGGCTGGGGGCACAAATGCACATGGGCAATACACAAGGGTGTGGGGGGAACACATTAAAACCAAAGAGGGGCCTGGCAATACACAAGGGGGGAAAAACACAAAAAACAAACCAGGGTGGAAAGCATGTTTTATGCTTTGTGTAGATCAACCTGTACTGATGCGGGTGTCGGTGTGGCAGAGCCCGTCCTGGTGTGTGTGTGTCTGGGTGTTGGTGTGGCAGAGCCTGTCCTGGGTACATTAACCAGTACAAAAGGGGGCATCAATACACAAGGGAGGGGGCTGGCTGGGGACATCACATAAATCAATCAAGGGTGTTGGGGTATGAATGCACAAAGGAGGCTGGCTGGGGGCACAAATGCACATGGGCAATACACAAGGGTGTGGGGGGAACACATTAAAACAAAAGAGGGGCCTGGCAATACACAAGGGGGGAAACACACAAAAAACAAACCAGGGTGGAAAGCATTTTTTATGCTTTGTGTAGATCAACCTGTACTGATGCGGGTGTCGGTGTGGCAAAGCCCGTCCTGGTTTGTGGGTGTTGGTGTGACAGTGCCTGCCCTGGTGTGTGTGTGTGTGTGTTTGTTTGGGTGTCAGTGTGGCTGAGCCTGTCCTCTTGTGTGTGTTTGGGTGTCAGTATGGCAGAGCCTGCCCTGGTGTGTATTTAGTCATCTGTTTTCTGGCACTTTACTTTCTGTAAGAATAAATTGAACAAACTCAATTTTTACTTATCCTGAGATAAAACGTCCTCCTGAATTTGTAGTCAGAGGACAAACTTTCTAGGCCCAGAAATCAGTGAGCAGAAAAGTGAAGTTTTGTGTTATTTACTCTGTTTCAATCTGCATATTTTATTAAAAAGAATTAGTGGTAGTAAATTGTGGCTTCAGGCATCTCGTGCACAATGACTTTTTTTTAAGTTTACTGATTACTCCCATCACATTACATCAATATGCGTTAGAAAATCAGGAAAAGGCGGGCATGGATGGTGGGATGGCCAGGCCTTAGGCTGCCGGGCCTCCCCTGCTTGTATCTGTCCCCTCCACCTGGTCACTTATCTTCTCCAGCCATTTTGATGCATATGTGTAACAGCCTCTCAGAAGAAGGGGCTTAAGGTCTATAGAACTTCTGAGATTGATACTTTTATTTAAAATTAATAAAATTTTTTACTTTTAATAAAATCTTAATGTAGTAAATATTTACTTTACTAAGGGGGTGGTAGATATGTGGAACAGCCTCGCAGCAGATGCTTAAGGTTCACATAACCTCTGAGATTTTCATTTTCCTCATCTTTATGCCTCTCTATTATAAGTTGGTGTTTTGTGTCATTATATGTCAATCTGCTTCCCTGATATGCCTTATACCCCCTATTTACCACTCTATTTGCCAATCTGCCCCCCTGATGTGCTCTATACCTGCCTAAATGCCCCCCTGACTTACCGATGCATCCCTAGATCCCTCATGCTCCAGACTCCCTGGTGTCAAGTGGGGGCAGAAGGTAGACGTCTGTGCACAATCTCCGAGGCTACCCGACACTTCCGCCGGGGGTTCTATGACTGAGCATCGAAAGATCATGTCACGCTGGCGCTCCGTCATAGAAGCCCCGCCAACAGTCCTGGCAGCAGCAGAGTTTGTCTGCACACATCGCGCAGACATCTACCAGCTGCCGGAGAGGAGGATTCAGGTCCCCTGCAACACTGCGGGGTTTCTGGATCTTAGTCTTGTAGGTAGACCTCTATTTGAGTTCTGATTATAAGACGGCCTCGAAGATAAGACCAGGGATATTTTTCAGAGCAAACCTTGTCTTATATTCAAGCAAATACGGTAATTCTCCTGAACCAATATCTCTGTAAATAGTAAAACAGGGTAGTAATATTCAATGTATTCAATGTGTTGTCTAACTATGAGCAGGGAGGTTTTTTGTTAATTTACATTTAAATGTTTTCACTATTACAGTGTTAACTAATAAAATGTTTTTACAATGGTACCTTGACTGTAAATACAATAGGAGCGTTTGCATCCAAATTAAAATATATTATCATTCAGAAAACCATGGTTTTATGAAAGAGACAGATGTGAACATGGCTACAATTTAATTTAGTGTGCCAAAAACCATCATGAATAGGATTCAACTGAATGTGGTTTTTGTACATGTCTGGTTTTCTTCATATGAAGCATTGTCCCTGCATTTGCCCCTGGTCCCATTTTCCAGGGTTGCAGAGAAGGGCTAGGCTGGAGGGTCAGTAAAAGTTCAAGGGGAGGGGGTCTAAATTGCTGGTTTGTGCCAATTTACCTTGGCGATGTTTTTCCCACCCTCCCTCCTTATGTAGGTCAATATTTTGAAGGGTTTTTGTTTCCTGCTTATGAGGTATGAGGCGTGCTTTTCCGCATCCACGCGTATGCGTCCTCTGTGACATTTGACGGAGCGAAAGTGACATATTGGGCCAAAACCCACCTTTCCTATTTAAGCCATCAGAAATAATTGAACCTTGCCCTCTGACGGTCCTGCCTATGTTATAGTGCCTAGTCCTCAATGAGTGTTCTCTGTAGTCTCCTGTGTTTAATCCCGGCTTGTTATTCGTTGATCCTGACTTCTGGTATCTAGATCTTGGCTTGTCTTTGACCTTGATTCTGACTCATCCTTGTGGTCTTGCCTGATATTGTGTCTCCTACTTCGCTGTGTGTGGCATATACACTGTTTTTTGGATTTTTAGTTTAGTAATTATTTCCAATATCTATCAAATTTTGTATTTTGTTACATAAGTTCATTTTCCTTCATTAAGTTCAATAAAACTCAAAGTACTTAGTCTTATGAATGATAGACAACATATCTTTTTAATATTTATTTTTGTATTATAAGTGGTCCTACAATCTATTATAAGTTTAATATTTTGTCATAGGAAATAAACTCTCATTAAGTTTAATGAGAACATTTCCCTTCATTAACTTCAAAGTCACTGAAATATCTTTTTTAAGGGCATTAGATAATTTTAAATGAGCTTTGTATAAATTAATTACATTTTTCTTATAATTTTCACTGATTGATTCATATTTCTTTGTTAAGTGGTGCGTTTAATTTATATAAAACAGAAATGAGAACATGTTCTTCAACAACTTCAAAATGACTAAAAATGTCAAAACTACATTAGATAATTTTTCAAGGACTTGAGATGTTTTATACAGAAATTATTTAAAATAACTCCATATTTAATGTTGTGGGATGAGAAATGCCTAATTAAAACATTAAGAGCTTGTTCATTAGTTAACTTTAAAATATTTAAAAATAATTAGTCTAATAGGTCCATTCATACAATTTTCTTGTAAGGACCAAAAGTACGGTAACTGCTTATAAAACAACAAAATTATGTTTTTCTGTTAACAAATGAGAATGTATTTTAATGAACCAATGCATGATGACCATACCAGGGTATTTCCAGTTTTTTCCAGTTGACATAAAAATTACAAATTTGTGGCATAAATATTCTTGCCAACATTATTTTTTTTGTGTGTACCAAATACTCTAGGTACGACCCTGGCTTGAAGGAAAGTCTCTTATCTGAAACCGACAAAATGTGTCAATAGAAAGTCACCCCAAGTAATTTGTGTTTGTGGTCACTTAGAAATGGCCTTGTTTTAAAAGAAAAGCACACTTTGTCCATTAAAATAGCGTCAGGAGGATCACAAATACACAGAGGCCCTTTATCACCAACCATCACTCCTGTGTTCCAGTGGCCATGTTGTGTCAGCTAATCCATGTTTAAGTTTAAAAGGCTAATTGATCATTAGAAAACCCTTTTTGTAATTATGTTACACAGCTACAAATTTCCTAGTTTCAATGAGCAGAGTTTAGATGGGGCCCCTAGCAATGAGGGAGGAGATGAGGAGTCAGGCACATAGCTGGGTAACAGTAAGACGTGGTTGCGGTGGGGGATGGAAGAGGCAGAGGGAAGCCAGCCCAGAGTTTCTCCATCTCAACAAATTTGCCCATTTAAGTGAGCATGTTGGGGAGGCAGACTCAGAGTTGGGCTTTCCGGAAAAAGCTGTTCTCCCTAACAGCTGGGAGAGCAGCTGACTTTTCTAAAATGAGAATATGTGTAGAGGTGTCAGGATTCCACCCTACTAGCCCAGACCATGCAATATTTATTTGCGGTCATGTGTGTCTGCACATACTAGTAGCCACTCTTCCCTCTCTGGAGCACCCGTTATTGATTGCTGGATCAGCTGGAGGCTGATTACCTAGATTACCCTGCCTATATCAACCTGCCCTGCCCTTCAGTCAGGGCCTTTGCATTAATGTGTTTGGACCGCTTTGCTCTAGCCCTGTACCTGACCCTGTATTGTGTGCCCTGCCATTGGGCTTCCTGCTGTGTGCCCTGCCAGTGGGCTTCCTGCCGTCTGCCCTGCCAGTGGGCTACCTGCTGTCCGCCCCGCCAGTGGGCTTCCTGCCAAGAGACTTACTGCCTGTACTTATTGTTCCTGCCAACTTCTTCAATACAGTCCATTAAAAAGTATTCTGCCTGTGGTGTGTTTCTTTGTGCCTGTCTGTATCATCCCTCTAGCCATCATGCATCATGGAGTACAGACAGAATCCCATGTATACCCTGGGACTGGGCTCCTATCGGACCTGCTTACCTGGTTCATGAAAAGAGGGGTCACTATCAGACTGGGGCAATTTAAATGGAGGATGGTCATAAAGAGTAAAAAATTAAATAAACCACTGTGGTACTCTGCAGAAGTGGCCAAAATAATAAAAGACAAGAAGTTAGCCTTTAGTAGATACAAAATACTCAAAGTGAGAAAGATAGACAGATCAATAAAATTAGGCAGAAAGAAGCAAATAAATTTATAAGAGCTGCCAAATTAGGGAATATTGTGCCATTTCACAAAAAAAGCAGTAGGGAGGAGTCAGGCAACCACAGGCCAGTTAGTCTTACATCTGTAGTGGGAAAAGTAATGGAAACAATGTTTAAGGACAGGATTGTTGAACATCTGAAGTCACATAGGTTTCAAGATCTAAAACAACATGGGTTTTCCTCAGGAAGATCACGCCAAACAAATCTTATTGATTTTTTGATTGGGTAACTAAAGTAATTGATTAAGGTGGTGCAGTTGATATTGCTGATCTGGATTTCAGTAAGGCCTTTGACACTGTGCCACATAGAAGATTTATGCAATCTCTGAGTTTAGATCCCAATGTTGTTGAATGGATTAGGGAGTGGCTGAGTGACAGACAACAGAGGGTTGTAGTCAATGGCGTATATATACAGAGCAAGGTCTTGTTACCAGTGGGACACCTCAGGGATCTGTTCTTGGACCCTTTAATATATTTATTTTATTAGTGATATTGCAGATGGCAGGGCCGGAATGGCCCACTGGGATACCGGGAAATTTCCCGGTGGGCCAGCAGGCCGACATTCAAAACAGCCGCTGGGCAGCTGTGAGCGGGATTGAAAGCCGCCTCCTCCAGCCCCCGGTGCCTAATGAAATGGCCGTTCTTCAGCACTTCATCCCACGTCTTAAAAGGGGTGGGACGAAAAGCTGAGGCACGGCCATTGGGCGGTGCATGCACGCCAGCCCCTTTAATTTCATGAACGGCCTCTACCCGCTGCCCCCACCAGACACCAGGGCATCACACTAGGGGATAAAATTGACTTTTTTTTGTTGAAAATTAGAGAACCTCTCCTGGAACTTGCTATGGATTTGGAACACCACTGAAAACCCTCAAACTCAACAAGGACATTGAGGTTCCCGCAGATTACCTATATGGGATTTGTATAATTAGGTTTCTCCTTGTTTATTTTTACAAACTGTACCGGATACTCTGTGTCTAAATTTATTCATATAATTTGTTCATATCATTTTTATACATAAGCACTGTGACATTCGTTAGATTAAACTACATATTAATCCAGGTTCTGTCTCTGTGCTCTAACCAAACTCTACCATCCAAGCCAGATGACCAGGCTCGGCCTAATTGTGGAAAATTCATTCTTTCTAGTAGATTGGAGTTAGGTTAAAGGCACATTAATGTAATACCATATGCATGTACATGTTATTTTCTATTGTTTGAAAATAATTTGGATTGGGGAGGGCTGGAAATACTGAAATTGAAATGAAAAATAATTTTCATTATCTACAGACATATATACTGTGTATTCATACTGTTGTTTTTATCTTCACCTATTTTTTAAAATGAAACCATTCATCATATTCACAACTTTAGATACTTGAGTGTATAAGAAACTACTCCCCCTGCTCATTGTTATTGCTATCACGAAATAGCAAAGCACCATCAGATTAATATGAGTTTTAAAATATGCCATTAAATATAGCATGTTTGCACAGTTTAAGCATGCCAACACTGCTGTGCAGAGTTTCTGAACAGATAAGTAAAGAAAATATGTGTTAAGAACATTAATCAACTGTAAAGCAGTAAACGTAATCTCAGCTCCAAAAGATTACATTCTAATTAGCATATAATCCATCTGCTTCATTTTTTGTTTTACCATTCTGCTTTGATCATCTAACAAAGTCACAAATGTGGATATGATATATTAATTTACCAATATGTATTTTATTTTTCATTTCATGTTTTGAAATATCCTAAATTAACATTCAATGTAATCTAATGTAGACAATCGTGTTATTCTTCATTATCCAATCAAATAAAGGTACTTAATCTTCTCTACTGAATGAAACAGTTTTTTTTATTGTTGTTGCAAATGGTGACCAATGTAATTAAGTGGCCTGCCTGTGCCATAACACACACACTTACTCATACTCACTAACAAACACAGTCAGGACTGGGGCACGCAAGTCGGATAGGAGCCTAGTTGCAGGGGATACCAGGGGCTCTGTCTGTACCCCACAATGCATCATGACTGGTAGGTACAGACAAGCAAATAAAAAGGGGACCTTGGAGCAAACTGGGGCCTAGGGCATGGAACACAGATGAAAACCTTAGACAGGGCACACAACAGGAACACAGCTGGAAGTCCACAGACGGGGCACTGGACTCACGTCAGGGCCCTTGACCCAGAACATCACGTCATAATGGGACCAGATCAAACCACTGTTTTGTGGCAATTTGCCTCAATTATCAATTTTTCCATGGTCACAGTGGTAGACACTGGAATTCTTTGTACCGGACACTTGCCAGCAGCATATGGACCCGAAGATAGCATTGTAGGCACTTTTGCTGACTTGACTAAGATTTCACCACCGAATAAGATGGACCAAGCCAGGCACTGCATAGAGCAAAATCTGTTCCTGCTTCGCCTGGGTGGTACAAAAGAAGTGCTCACACAGAGCGCGAGCAATGCAGAGGGAAGCAGCGGCCCCTGCGGAAGTCTGCGAGCGGCACAGACCGATCTGCAGTTCAGGTAAAGGGGTGGGGGAGGTTGTATAAATGACTATGCATGATTGCGTGAATGAATGAGTATCTGTGACTGAGGGAATTTATTTGTGAATGAGTATATGAATAAGTGAATCAGTAATGGTGAATGAGTATATGAATGAGTGAATTAATGTTTGTGAACAAGTAAATTAATGAATATGTGTATGATAGCATGGATGTGTAAGTAGGGGGGGCATGGCACAAGGAGGCTGTATGAGGCTAGGATGGAAAGTCTGGGTGTTGGGCATTTCCTGCTTCCAATGGCTGACATGATACTAAAGGGGGGCATTAATATACATAAATCAATACTAAAGGGGGCTTGGTGGTAGGATAAATATACAATGTGGGGCTAACTGGGGCAATACACATCAGCCATGTTTTCCAGTACACATAACTTTTATATATTGCTGACCAGCCCAGAATAAATGCTGCCCTGCAGTATGGGGGATGTATAGAGTCAGGAAGGAACCAACTAGTCAGATATACAGTGCAGGGCAACATTTTATCTGGGCTGGCGCCATCAATACACACGGGGGAAGCTGGGGTCATTACACAAATCAGCAGAGTCTTTCCTGGTGTGTGTGTGTGTATGGGTGTCGGCAGAGCCTGTCCTGGTGCTGGTGTTGGTGTGGCAGAGCCTGTCCTGGTGTGTGTTTGGGTGTTGGTATGGTAGAGCCTGCCCTGGTGTGTGTGTCGGTGAGGCACAGCCCCTCCAATTACAGAAAGAATCATAGCCGCAAAATGTTGAACCACAGAGGAAGTGTTGCACTACAGTTCTGGGGGTGTAGCATCTCCTGACGGAAAGTGATTGATTTTATTTTTCAACCTCGCAATACTCATTGAATTTGAATGCCTTCACCTAAAACAAGCAAAATTTAAAGTAACAGGCCCTCAAATGCCCTTAATGAACATAATTGAAATGCCCTTAATGAACATAACAGACCTCTAGTGCACTAGAGGTCTGTTATGTTCATTAAGGGCATTTGAGGGCCTGTTACTTTAAATTTTGCTTGTTTTAGGTGAAGGCATTCAAATTCAATGAGTATTGCGAGGTTGAAAAATAAAATCAATCACTTTCCGTCAGGAGATGCTACACCCCCAGAACTGTAGTGCAACACTTCCTCTGTGGTTCAACATTTTGAGGATTGTAATTACACTTACACTTTAATTAGAGAGAAAGAGAGCCAGCAGATTTTTGAGCACTTCCCCTCATAATTTGATTTATACCACTGGTTTTCTGGTAATAAATTTGAGGGCAATTGCCTGCCTCCGACATACAGCCACTTCTAAAATTTCACACTTTTCACGCAATAGAAGCTATATCTAAAAGTGATTCTAGGACAGAGTTTGAAATAAGGTATTTTCATCATAGTAATTGAAATGATCCAATCAGCAGAGAGATGTAATTGGTCACTGTGGTGGTATGACCATTTTTCAAGTGGTCAATTTATATACATAACCCCTAATACGTATTAATCAAAATCTAGCAATATGGATTAGGGATGCATCCGAAAAATAAGTTAGCAGTTTACTTTTCAGTCCGGTATATTAGAGTCCCACCTGTGTTCATTTACACTGTTACCTATAAATTGTTCCTAGCTTGCAGCTGCTTTCACACAGAGCTTATTTCAATACATGATTAAATGTATTTAATGCACAGTAATATAATGCATATTAAATTATAATGATGAATTATGATGCACTAATGACATAACTGCTTCCTGCTGATGTTTCCTAGTCAAATTTGGAGAACAGCTATTACAACCATCGCAGAATTAGAAAAGAGAGTATAATCTTACAGATGGAAATTGCACACTTCAGCTTCTGGAATAAATGTGAAATAAATTATCACATTTAGTCTTACTATAATTTGGCAACCTTTTATTAAAATAATAATGGCAAACTCTTCACTGTATTTTGTCATATGCATTGTATTAAAGAGTACTTAGTGAAGAACGTAACTAATAATGCACAGTGAAAAAATTATGTTTTTTCCTTATCTATACAAAATAAGGTTTTAATATAAAATTAATAAACAAATATAAAAGAAACATTGAATACTGCTACAAAGGGCAAGAACACTTCCCATGTAATTTTTGTATATACATTTAAAAGAATAACACTAATGACTAGTATTAAAATTATTATTTCATCATTTTGACCTTGTTAAGAATTTATGATCGAACAGATTTTTTCGCCAAATACATGATTCTCTTGTATTTGCAGCTAGAACAGGAAATAGACTGGCTAATTTTGATCTCAAGGGAGAAATTAAATCTATTGCATTGCTTTTAATGGATTAGAATCTAAACTTTTTTCTGAATTAAAGTAATTGGACATTTCTTTTAAATTATAGGATCTTGAATTTTAATAAGACCAATATGCCACACAGGAAGAAAGTCTGATAAAATTAATGGTAGTTCTAATTAAGATTTGGAGACCATTAAAAACTGAACCCATTTTAAATACTAATGACTACCTACAAAAGAAATTTAAATTGTATATTAAATATGATATGAACCATTCTGGAGGCAAATACATTTTTACACATAATGGCAATAATTATTGTGAATAAATGCTTAGAGCTGTGGATATATGCTTAGACCCATTAAATGTTAGTATTGTCTGATTACAGTAATTTATTTATTCTTATAAGTGATTTTCCATTCAATATTCAGTATAATGCATATAGAGTGGTAGGACTACAGGGGTTGCAGTGATCACAACTTTAATGGGGCCCGCCTCTCTAGGGGGCCCGGGCAGCCCTTGCAACCACTTCCTGTCTCCTCGTGCTTGTCTCTTCCTGATGCTTCGTGACCCTGTGGTGAAACTGAGGCTGCCTGCATACTGAAATCTGCAGGAGAGTTAAGAAGGGACGGGTAGGAGGTATGTATGTTTGTACCCATGTGAGCATGGGTGTTACCTCTCCAGTGGTCCCAGTGATGGAGGGTTCTGTCACATTTCTCCCCTTCCGAATGGGACTGACCCAGGAGGAGACCCCAAACAGTTTGATTCCGTAGTCAGTCCGTTCATTTGGCCCATCAATGGCCTCCTAAAACTGGTGCTACTGCTGCCGCTGCACCATCTCCCAGGTACTCACTCATCCGCTCGGGAGTGATGTCGCCTACACCCCTTCCCTGGTGCTTCCACTGTTGGTGGGGAGATGGGCCGGCTGTGCCATCTTGCGGGCCCTCAGTCAGCTCCCTGAATTGGGATCTACCGCTGGGTAGAGAGGACAAGTTTTTCCACTTCCGGACTTGTGAGCTGCCATGGGGAGACTGGCGGGCTGCACCATCTGGGGAGTGATGCCGCCTGCATCCCCTCCCTGGTATTCCTGCTGCCGTTGGGAGTGAGGCCGGGTTCCTTTGATCCTGGACTTGTGAGCTGCCGCTGGGGAGATAGGCCTACTGCACCATCTCCCAAGCCCTCACTCAGCCGCTGGGGAGTGTTGATGCCTGCAAACCCTCCCTGGTGGTCCAACTGCTGCTGGGGAGATGGGCCAGCTGCCGCATCTCCCTGGATCCCAGTAGCCATTGCAGGTGCAGGGCAGAGAGTTATTGTCACCGCTTCTGAGGACCCAGGTGTGGAGGCCACAATCTAATCCACCCCTCCTGGGTTAAAACTCTCAGATGAAAAATCCATGGACACTAGGGCATACTGTTGAACACAGTTGAACAGTTTTTTACCTGCCTTCCCAAGTTCCCACTCCTGTGTAATTAAAAAGCCTAAATCACCTTTCAGTCCTAGTGCATCTGGAAGGTTCAACTCCCTGAAATCCCAGATGTCCTCAATCCTCCACTCTGCTGTACTGCCAAAGTCCGGATCCTCCTCAAGACTATCCCATAATAATCCCAGGCCACTTAAATCATAGCCCTCTGGAGAACATTCTTTCACAGTCCCCCAACACGGTTACTCTGTATGCAACTGCAGAGCCTGATACCGATTTTCCAGCTCTACTTCCTGTTGGACCAGCTTGTCCAATTCGCATAGCCATTGCTCCTGGGGTCTCTGTCCCAGGAATGACATCCGTAGTTCCCGCTGGTCTCTAATCCTTTGTTCGGAGCCTCCTGGAGGGAGCCTCCTGGAGGGCCACCTGCCATACTGATGCTCGAATTTGTTGTCTCAGTTTCTGGTATTGTTCTGTAGGCAAAGCAGTGGTGTAGCAATAGAGGATGACCCGCAGCAGCCCCTAGAATTCTGATGCCACATCCATGTCCTTGTGAAGGCGACCAAAGTATGCCGTCCTGTCGTCAATCCTGGTAGAAAGGAAGTGTCCCTCAGATTAATAAGCAATCCCTCCGCTTGCCACCAATGTCACAGAGCTGGATAGTCTGACCTACTACCTCAGCTGACTTGTGCTCCCTTAGCCTGGAACAATATACACTTTCCCCAGTTTCCCAGTCACTAGCCGAGACTCAGTGTAGGGTATAAACTAAATGAAGACTGCTTTATTTTTCACACAAATGGCTGGATATAGCCAGCAAAGCACACATTAACATAAATCAAGATATTGGGATACAAACCGCCCCCTTAATCTGCCTCCCAGGGACAACAGGGTCAGTAAAGGAACGATAGGGTCCCAACCTCCACTATCTATTACTGGTCAAAATCAGTTCCAAGGTTTGGCTGGGGTAAACCTGTAGTGGTGGTACTGGGGGGGCTGACTTATACAACATATTAATGCCCCATGGGATTGGGTGGGTCTGATATTAAACTAAAACAATGGCTGTAACTCCCTGGTTGCAGATACTGGCTGTCTGCCAGAGATAATTCCCTCAGCAAGTGATGAGATGATATACCGCGGTGTGTTCCAGACTTACTTACCTGTCCAGCCGTATCACGAACTCACCCTACTCCAAGTGTGCATGTGACTTGGTTCTGGTGGTAAAAGGGTTAAAAATCACTGTCTGCCCTAAACCGGATATAGTGATAAAAATAAAAATATCAACCCTTAATACAACCCACAATTAACTATAATGATATAACTAATATCATCACGCTTTCACCACCACAATTTATAAATTGCCTTGGCCCCTAAAGCGAATTAGACTAAGAACCCACACAATATACTTTAACACAATAATTATGTGATTTCAAATTACCGATAAAATGGTCTAATCAGGTAACGTGAGTCTTTACCAGACAAAGGCAGAACTTAATAAAGGAATATTTATTATGAACAAAAAATAGTCACAGTGCATACAAAAAAAAGATTTTTCCAGTTCATCTCGAGTTTCCAAGCCGGCCCAGAGGTGGTATATGGAGAGGGAAGGTGTAACTATAGGAACCATAAGTGACCTCCTCCAACAGCTTACGTTGTAGTAGCCATATTTGTATTCTTTTTGTAAGGTGTGATTATGAATCCATGGGTTATTATTGATGTACGTGTTGAATATGACCCTAGAAGAAATGGTTTTCCTGACTGCTAGTGGTCACTTAGCATATCCACTATCTATGAGGGAATACAGGCATATGGTGAATTACTTGGTCCATTTACATTGGAGCTAGACCTAGTAGCACCTTCTTTGTAACATTTCACACTTTGCAGAGGGCCCAGCTTGAAAAGACAAATTCATGTTATAAGACGTTTTGGCACCACATTCCCACAAAATCGAATTAACCCCTCTCATACTGAAGTTGGCCATACCATCTCTACCAGGTAGCAAGTCCATGTACGCACTACACAAGTTGTTGTGACAAGCCGTTTCCAAGCCGTGTGCCCTGCCTGAGGGCTTCCAAGCCCTGTGCCCTTCCACTCTGGTTTCTCCCGTCCTCGCTACTGCTCCCCTTCATTCTTTGATTCCAGTCGATTTTCTGTCTGTTGTGTGCCTGTCTGTGCATACCTACCAGTCATGATGCATCAAGGGGTACAGACAGAGCCCCAGGTATCCCCTGCAACTGGGCTCCTACCCGACCTGCAGCGGAAGTTGTCTAGGTGAATCTCGTAGAACTCTACACACTGCCCGGACTAAGCACCGAGGACTCAGAAGCACCGGTAAGTTGAGGGCGACGACAGGAGGATGCAGGTCCCCTGCATCGCTGCGGGGGATCTGGATCTTTGTCTCATAGTCAGACCTAGTTGAGGTCTGATTATAAGTCAACCCCGATTATAAGACGAGGGGTATTTTTCAGAGCACTTGCTCTGGAAAAAACCTTGTCTTATAATCGAGCAAATACGGTAATAAAATAAGTACATCGAGGATCTAGTTCAATGATGAATATTTTGGCAAAAATCATTGCTGTAGGGACAAAATATGGAACTGCAAGTAAAACACACAAATGCTTTAATTTTATTTGGAACAACAACTTAAACAACCTACACTATGGATTTTGCTTTTTCTTTGTTTTCCATGTACTAGTATTGGCTAAATTACAAGGCCATTGTAAGGACTACTAGTCCAAATTACTTTTAAAAGGTAAAGTATTCATTTTTAAATTTTCTTGACATTTATTTAAACACTGTGTGGAACATGTTACAGTGTTTTCACGGTTTGCCCTCAAAATATTATCATTGGCAACATTGTTACTTATTGGTATAAGAATTCATAAACCTTTAATACGCTATATACCACACTATATACCACTGTTTGCTTGAAAGAGTCCTTGTAAAGTTTTATATGTATTTTGTTATTTTAAATATTTCAATATCAATGACTCCATTTACTTTATCTTTCAAAAACATTATTTTTAGCAATTGTATGCATATAATAGCTAGTTTGTTTGCTTACGGTAATAAAAAGTGAACTTGCAGTCTGTTTTTAACATACTGAAAAAGCAGATTTTTGGATCTGTATCATGAGAAATATGACAATGACTCCCTGATGGTTTTTGAACAGGCACATGTATTCCTAAAAGGAAAATCTAAACACAATTCATATCTAATGTAAATAATATTAGATGGAATGTAAAATCCTAATTCCGATCATATTTTTTTCTTGCAAACAATGTGTATTTGGCAAAAAATAAACAGATGCACATTGGAAAAATACTTTCCCAAAGCAAAATCTCCACACGTGCACTGGAAATTTTGGATTCGTTGTTCATTTCATGTCAACAGAATCTTCAGGGTACTGTGAAAGAAATGAAAAATTCAGAAAATTGTAAAGCACTGCTGTTTCTCATATAAAATACCAAAAAACTTGCATGGGGTATTTTTGTGCACAAAACTGTTGAAAAGTCAAAGGTAAACTATGCTTCACATTAACAAGAAAACTCGAAGAATGTGTTTGCTTTGGGGAATTGGAGGGAAAATACACAACTCCATTTGCATTCCATTCTAACACACTGTAAAAAAAAGACTGCAGTAAGATGTTTATTTATCATATATTTTATACTAGATATTAGAACTTAAAAATAGCCTTCAAAATCCTGTGAAATAGCAACTTAAAGTATTTGTGGCATACTTCAGGTTAACACAGTTAAGTGGTTTTCTAAAAACAAAGAAAAATAAAATATACTTGCTAATATGGACATGTCCAAGACCAAGACTTTATATATATATCCATCATTGAGGGAAAATAAACTTTGGTGTCTTTGCCATGGGTAAATATTAGGGAAAGCAAGAAAAACTTCAGAAATGTACCTGTTTGTTATGCATTTTTCTAACTTTCTTCAATTTTGTTTATTTATGATATATAGAATAGTAAAGCTCAAGTCACAAAATTAGACAATGTACAGATTTTCAGAGAAACAGCATGTATCCCCATACATTTAGAGGAGTATATTCTAGAATTGCATTTTCCAATTTATTTCATAAATTGCATGAAGTATAGAACTAGTATGTATGCATAACCTAGATAAGTCTCCACTAGCTATCTCACTCCTACTGAATAAGATCATAGTATTATTAATTCTCTAATGTATATGTGATTACCTGAGTAAGTGTATCATTTAAATTAGGTTCCTTATATTATCACAAAAAAATGTTATTTCTAACAGCTTTAACATTTGAGTACAAAATGTTAATCTTTAGATAACCTTGCAACACACATCCACATATACATACACACCTTCGGCTATTTAGAGGTTGGTGAAAATGTATGGTAGATGCTATTTTTTAGGAAGATAATAAATCTGAAAAATATAACGAGGGACTTAACATTTTTTGATAGGCTTGGGGATTGACCTATTTTTCATTACCAGGCACAACTTTAAGCGTAAGTTCAGAGCATTACAACCCCCTCTCTTCACAATATTAGATGGAAGTAAGTTCAGTATTAACATATTAACAGAGCAATATCAGTGTTGGAAAGTGCCCCACTTCTGTTTCACTCTCTACTGCTATAGCTTGTGGTATTTTACCACATGGACCATTTCACATAGTGGTCTATACTGTAGCCACTCATATGAATCTATTTATGTTATCTAACATATTATCTATAATAAGTGCTATTTTGCGGTAAATGAGTAAATACTATGTGTATTTGTGTATAAGCCCCTCCTTTTTTATGAATCTTGAAAAATAGGTAAATTGACATTGTAATTTTAAAAAAATCAAACTTCTTCTAAGTTCTTCTTTGCTAAATATACATCTTTGATAAATATACATCAGAAATATTTTCCGTTTAATATTTAAAAAGAAACATACAAAAAAACAGATGTATTTTTTATGCAAATGGTAATTTGTCACACTAAATTGATTATTTTGGACAGGTTATTCAATTTTTAGAGATGAGATTTGCTTTATATAAAATGAATGGAAAAATTGCTAAAATACATTTTTTTTAAAAATGATTGTACTACTTATTGTAATTTCTGAAATTATACTCCGAAAAGCATTTTACTAGAAGGTTATCGTAACTTAAAGTGACAATAGCTATATATATAGATAGTGTTGCACTCGGGGCCAGATTAACAGTGGCGGACACGGAGCAATTGCTCCGGGGCCCAACGTTTATATGGAGTAGGCAGTAAGCATTGTGAATATGTGTATATATATGTGCATGTATACATATGTATAATGTGTGTGCATGTGTGTATACAGTATGTACGTGGGGGGGGGGGGCAGAATATGTGTTGAAAGATGATGCCAAGTGTAAAAGACAGGTAAGCAGGACAAAGGAAAACAAAGTGAAAGATGATAGAAAAAGAGAGAAGATGTTAGCGATGTTAGTGAGGTGAAACTAAAGACATAGAACAAAAGTAATTGTCAAAAGGGAGGAAAGATCAGAACAGAATGAAAAAAAACACAAGAGGCAGAAAGCAGAGAAAAAGGGGAAAAAACATTTAAGGAATGCGCATTCCTGAACAATTGCCCCAAGTCCCAAAGCTCTTTAATTCAGCCTTGGTTGCACAGATTAGTCCATGAATTGAAATCAAGGCTTTTAAGAACGCACCAAAAAGCAATAAAAAGTCAGTAAGAAATATGAAAGACCAATGTTGAATCCTTTAAGGAATATTTTGTTCCTCCAGAGCCATTCCTTAAGTGCCAAATTGTACTTAAATGCACCGCATCCAGCTGTCACCAGTGAGAAGGTAAGTACACTATATAGACAAAAGTATGTGTAGTTGGCCGCGCTTGGCTCACATCTCCATTCCAGTTCATTCCTCAAAGTGTTTGATGGGGTTGAGATCAGGGCTCTGTGCTGGCCACTCAAGTTCTCCCACATCAAACTCCATGTCTTTATGGACCTTGCTTTGTGTACTGGGTCACAGTCATGCTAGAACAGAAAAGGACCTTCCCCAAACTGTTCCCTCAAGGTTGGAAGCATATAATAGCAAAATGTATTGGTGTGCTGATACGTTTCCCTTTGCTAGAGTGAGGGGCCTAGCCTGACCCCTGAAAAACAAAACCCCAAACCTTTATCCCTCCTCCACCATCCCAGCAAACCTCTCATCAGACTTCCAAACACTCACTAAGCACTAAGCAGAACACATTTGCGCTGTTCCGCTGAGTCCAGAGGCAGCATGCTTTACATCGCTTGAGAAGAAGCTTGGCACTGTACTTGATGATGGTGCTACTTGAAAATGGAAACCCATTCCATGAACCGTTTTTTGTGCTGATATTAATGTCAGTGGAAGTTTGGAACTTTTCAGATATGGAATCAGAGTGTCTTTTACGATAATGTGCCATGTGCATCACAACGTGATTAGTAAAAAATAAAAATAGTTAAAAAAAAAACAAGTTAAAATGTGGTAACATTTAGAAATAATTATACAGTGAGGTCCCCATCAGGGGAACCATCCAGTTCCAAAAAAAATGTAAAAAAATGAGTAAGTGCTAAAATTAGTTCTGTATAATCCCATAAATCCTGACATGGAATCATTTAAAATAGCCACAGGGTGTCTAGTTTAAAAAATGTATGGTTTGATGTTGTAAATTGTATTGGCCAGGCTCAAAGATGCAACAAATAGCACATTGACCAGACTGACCAGATGTCAAAATGAAATGGAAAAAAATGCACACCTCCTAAATGTGACTTTGAAGCTCCCAAACAACCCGACAAACCTAGGTTGGGACATATACCAGGAACTATAAATTCATACTTGAAGTACAATGTATGTTAAAAAAAACAAGCAAAAATGACTACCACAAACTTTGACAAATGCCACCAATTAAAATACCCTGAGATGTCTAGTCTTCAAAAATATATGGTTTGATTGGGGTAAACTGAATTGGTCTGGCTTCAAAGATGTCTCAAATAGGACATGGAGGCAGGCTGACCAATTGTCAAAGTTCCAAGTTGAAAAAATGCTGAATGTTGCTGAACACATATATGAGTTTTGTTTGGTTGTGACATATACATATAGCTCTAAATTTATACCTGAAGTACAATTTGTGTAAAAAAAAAAAAATAACTATCCCCAAAGTTTGACTAAGGCTGGTAGTAGAATTAGTGCATGGAAAATGTTAAAATAACAGCATTTATAATACCTTGAGGTGTCTAGTTTTAAAAAGAGCACGGTTTAATGGCGGTGAATTGAATTGTCCACCTTCAAAGATGTCCTAAATAGGACATGGGGACAGGATTTACCAGAAAAAATGATTTAGAAATAGCAAAATGCTACCTTTTCTTAATTCCCTGTAACTTGGTATTTCGAAATTTAAGACAAATTGTAAAATCTATTTAGCAGTTTTTTATTGTCTTTTGTCGAGGAGTAAAAGATGAGAAATAAAAGTGATTTTTCACTTTTTCACTAAATGTTATTTTTTTTAATAGGAAATTAGATGATATGGTATCTGAAGAAAATGGTGCCTGAAGAAAACCCTTCCTGTTTGAAAAAACAATATCTAAATTGTGTGGGTACACTAGATGAGAGAGAAGAAAATTAAAGCTAAACACAAGCACTGCAAAAATGTTGAACTGGACATGTTCAAATTCATTTTTCGTGGGCAACAAATTTCGTTCCCTTCCCATTCAGTGCAGCTGAAAGTTTGTGAATTAAATTCTTTGCCCGGTGCCCACATTTACTTTCATTCTCGTTCACTCTCTCTCGCGCTCGCTAAAGGTTTCCCTAACTTCTGCATCTCCTTCTGCATCTTATTTATCCCTCCCTTCAATTCTTAATCTGGTATCTTCTTTCCTGGTCCGCATTTTTGCAGATATAACCCCTAACCCAGCATGAACTTCCGCTAAAATGGCGGAGCTGAGGTGACGTCCCCCTGATCCTTCAATCGTGGAAGAGGGCATCAGTGAAAGAGCCAACTGGCTGCACACGCAGTGGCGTCCTCTCCTGATCGTCCAAGGGACAGGTGCTCATCCAGAACCCTGCATGGGGCTTGTTGGTTAAGATGTTTCTGATTGCAGGTGATTGTTGCGCCCTTTGTACTCTTTTTAGAAGCCATGTGCAGGTAAGTGTAGGAGGACATAGGAAACTGAAATGGGTACTGACAAAGAGAAGGAGTGCCCAGTATATTTATAAGGAAAGGTACCAATGAGAACAGCAGAGACATAACCAAGGACTGGTTAGTCAATGCCATTGGTGGGTGGAACCTGAGCATAATCAACACACCAAAACAATACTCAAGCAAAGAAATCTGTGAGCAGATAAGCCATGGGTGTGTCAGGAATCAGAACATGAATCCCAGCAACCACAGCTTCCTTGGGCAGGTGATGAACCTCCTGTGCACAGGGTCACTGGTTCTAACCCCAAGTTAATGGTGTGTGTGCTAGTTATGCCCGTAGAGTGAGTAGAGTCCGTAGAATTTTTGACAATTCAGTCCTCATGCAATTGCTTCATTGTTTTTACTTTGTAAAAAACCCCAAAAACTATCAATTCTCACTCGCACACACAGATGTTCTGTGTCAAGTCTAATACAAACTTTGTTTTATTAGAATAAAATAGAAACATAAATTAAATACAGAATTAAAGAACCAAACATTTTTACACAAATTAGTCTGTTTGAAAAAACAGTGTTTAAGTCATCTAATTGTATACTGGCAAATAAGTAGTTAAATGATGTGTCACTCCTGTTGTTTAATTACTTAAAATAGTCATTCTTGAAGCAGTATGCTTTGTCAAATTCACACATTTTGAGCAAAGAATGCTCAGTCTAGATTTGTAGCAGTTGAGAGTCTAACAGATAATTGAACTGATACTACTTTTTGCCACATATTTGATCTGTAACACCTGTTCATACAGCTTCCTTCTTGGCTGTGAATGCGGTCAGTCTGCCAATTCTTAGCAAGATTAGTGTATTTTTATTCATATATGTCATATGCCAGAACTGGTTGAATGATGGGTATGTATAAGCTTTGATGCTTTAGTGCAAAGTTTGAAAAGTGGTCTTATAACCATAGCAAATTACAAAAACAAGCTATTTAACATATTTCCCCATGTTTCTTGGGGTCTAAAAACTGGGTGCGTTTTATGCAGTGGTGGTAGATTTTTATTTTTTTTATCGGAAAGGGGACCTGCTGCTTACCTCTGTGTTGCTCAGCAGCGACTCTTGATCTGTCGAGGTGACACAGGAACCCAGTGGAGTCATGTGAATGTACATCACATCACATGACTCCACTCCGTTCCTGTTCGAGCAACGCAGAGGGAAACAGCGGCCCCCACGGAAGTCTGCGAGCAGCACCAGAAGATCCGCAGTTCAGGTAAGGGTGGGGGAATAAATGAATGAAGTGTGTGTGTAATAACATGGATCCGTGTGTGGGGGGCACAGGGAGGTGGCACAGGGAGGCTGAAAGTGATGTGCATGTACTGGCTGCCTGAGCATGATAGGAGTGTGATTGCTAACAATTGCTAGCAGCTAACATCAATCACACTCATATCATGCCCAGGCAGCCAGTACAATAACTTTATGTAATATATATATTTTTTAATTTCGGGCCCCAAAATTAAGGTGCGTCTTATACTTGGGAAAATACGGTATCTCTATTACACGCAGAGTGTTCCAAATTCCTAAAAATTCAATAATAAAAATATCCATACATATTAATAAATAGCTCGGCAGCAAACACAGAATGGACAAAAGGTAGACAAAATTGTAAATTCCTCTAATGTTTTGGTAGCTTTTATTACAATTTTCAAGGGCTTCATCTACCTTTAAAATAACAGATAAACTAAGATAGAGTGTAAGTCCACTGTTTGAAAATAGGGTAGAATGTATCTGGGTATATGAAACACCTCAACAACTTGTCATTAAAATAAATAATTGTTAGACAGCATCCTTTTTAATAACCTACAGCCAGTTAAACGAATCACAACCAGGAAGTATTCCAAGAGATTAACGTACCGTGATTAAACAAATGGACATGAACCCAAACAAACCATTATTTTTCCATAACTCCAAAAGTGCTTCTAATTTTTAAAGCAACATCATTAATTAGTGAAAAGTATTGACTATATGGATTAAGAATAAAGGAACTGACGTATGAGTTTACCAGTTAATTTAATGAAAACTATAAAGGAAAGCTGCTTAATTGTCAACTGTTATGACACTTATATAAATCATATTAAATCAACAGTACCACCGAAAATAAATTATTAAAATTATTATGTTTATGTATTCTGTGCATTTACCAAGGTTATTTGTTTTATGGACATGCATTAACTGTCCCTCCCCTTAACATGACAACACTGTACTTTCACGTATGTGTCTCTGAGCAGCTGAAACGGAATGATAGGTAATTTTTAAAGCTTCAGACAGGGGTGCCACATTTCCAGGTTTTACCTGGACAGACCTGGAATAAGGAGGCGAGTCCTGGGTACTGGATTTAACTCTTCATGACACTGGCATTCAACTGAGGAAGGACTGGACAGCCATTTGGCAAATAAAAGCGGCAAGGGATCTGCCTCTTGTGTGGTATGTAGAAGGATGACATTCATTTTGGATGAGCGAGAGAGAGTTGACATGTTGTGTATGATCATACTGATGCTTGGGAGGAAGGATGCACTACAGTGTCAAGGTGTGCATGTGCTGTAAATTTGTAAACTGAAGAGATGGTACACTGCGCTGTCAGTGCAGATTCTGTTAAAAGAAAAGAAGAAGGAAATTGCTGCTGTCTGGAGCACTGAACGCTATAAGTATGTTTTTCTTCTTTAGGTGTAATGAGTATGTTATCTATTATCTGATGCAGCTGCTGGGGGTCCATATTTTATAACTCTCCATATCCTTTTCTTGATTCTCTCTCAAAATGGATTTTACAGAATTTACCTTAGGAGGTTATTTCTTAAGTTTCAGTAACACAACACAGAACAATATTCCTCATCACATTTGGTACCAAATTGGTACATAAAAGTCAGCTATGCTTTTTCTACATCAGAACTGTATTTTAAGTCTGACTCCTGTAAACTATTTCAAACTAATAATAAAACATTGGTGGAAAGAACACATTGTTCAAAAGAAACAAGATCAGTCTTGATTTGGTAAACTATTTTAGCTGCCCACACAGTATATCAAATACTTTATCTGTTGTATTTTTAACCTCTTAATGGCTTTTATATATTTACTAAAATTCTGCATGATTTTTTTTAAATTCTCCTTTTAAGCAGTGAGCAGTTGATACAAATGAAATAGTTCATATACCTGGGATTTTCATCCATGCTTAGTATTTACAGGCAAACACAAGGAGATGCTCATAACCTTTTACCTAAACTCTTTTTTCATTCAGTACATTGGAATTATAGGCTTAATATTACTCTTGCCATTCAAAACACATTATTAACTGCAGGAAGATCATTTATATGACTCTGGTAACCATTTGCTTCTATCCAACACACTATGGCTAGAGGAGGAGTAAAGAATGACAAAGGCCTTCACTTTGCAAATAGTACAACTGGCTGTTAGAAGCCTTCCTAAATCTCTTGGCAGCCAGCATTGCCAGTCTTTCTGACAGTGGCCACTATGTCAAATATCAAAAATGCTTGGTAGCCAGTGTTAAGATCCACCGCTTTATGTAAATACTTGCCATTCATTTTTACGTGGTTAACAATTAGCTGCCTGTATGATTACCCAATACTATCATGTACCTATTGTTGTTGTAACTCAGTAGTTGATCCATTTGCAGATTGTTCAAATGCATTTTTAAATCCCATTGAATCATTAGTTCAATATAGAGATTTATGGGAATAATCCAAATACGAATTTAAAATGAAGGCACGTGGCATATAAACATGTTAATCTGTTAATTAATTACTAATCTTTTTTTTAAATATATGGATTTACTCAAAATAGGTTCTAAAATATGAGGCAGATGGCAGTGAGTAATGTTTCTTGTATTTTCCTGTTTTACTAAAATTGCTGCCAGTTGATTGCTGATGTTTTATGTATTTATTATAACACTCTTAATATGTTATGGTGAGGACAAGAAAGGTGATGAAAAACTCCTTCACTTAAATAAAGAAATAAGAGTTGCCAAACACTAACTTACAGCCACCAGGCAAGCCTACAGACTTGTTTTTTCCCACAATAAATATTATAACATTAACTATGCATTTTGGTGGACAGAATAGCCCCATATTTCTTTGGGAGGAAAAAGATTAAGAACTGTTATTTCCACTGCATTTTATTGTAATAAATGAGATTCCTGCTTCACCTTTCCATGGAGGCAATTTATACTCATAATCTCACTTTTTTAATACTAAAGTCATCGATAATTTTTTAGAAACATTCATTTCTGAAACACCAACATTTACTCATGCACAATCTAGTGAACAGAACTTTAGTAATTGTAATACTTTGTGGAAAATATGTACCAGCTGGTATAAACTAAAGTATGAATCATTTGAGTCCTATATTTGAGTCATAGATTCAGATGACATTAGGTTACTGAACATAAGGAGCATTTTAGATTCTAGAGATTTTTGTTATTCCTGTAATGAATCAGCTTTGAATATGCATGATTTAGAAGATACAATCCCGCAGTAGAGTGGCTAGGAATGGAAACCAAAGAAGATATAAATAATTTCTGAAACAAGATATAAGATTCAAGTGATTGGGATTTTTGTCAAGATATAAATGACTATAGAAAACAAGTGGGCATGGCAAGCATTATTGTGACAGTATATAGTAACTGCTTAGGACAGCTTAGGACAAATAACAATATGCAACTAAATCATGAGGCATGTGGACATTCATGTGACATCATTAAACTATTCCAAACACTGGAAAAAGTAAAAGTTAATAGCATACCAAAATGTACAAGTTGTTCTGGGATATTTATATGCATTTGAATTCATAAAAAAGTCAATAAAATGTATTAACAAGTGTGTTGAAAGACTCAGGTTTCTTTATTGCTACTGAAGAATCTGTAATAATGCATTGGCAGTTGTTGAAATGTGAATCCTGATAAACTACAGAAGTTTACACAGTGAGTTAAAGCTTACACCCTGGGGTGCCAGCCTCTTCGTGGTGAAGAGAGGGGCAACATGCATTGTGAAAAGGAATGAAAATGCGTCCATACTTTTCAGCTGTTTCATTTTTCAAAGGACAGTATGGACTTAGTCTTGCTGAGCGACCTCACTCTCTCACTTTTGTGAGTGGTGATTGTGACAGAGACCTGTACTCAGTTTGAGTAGCTCTGTCATAGACATCTTCCTTGCTGCTGAAAGGGATTAACCCTCAATATTTCCCAAGCCGAGACTTAGTGTAGGGGTAAAACAGAACTCTCTTTATTGGGGACAGCACAGATATTTATGCACCAGACATGATAGGATTAGGGGTTTAATCTCTTCAACTACCAGACAGCCCAGCGCCTCGATACAGTTCTATTGACAGCGATGCCCACTCCAAAAAGAGTCCTTAGTTTGGAGTGATCCTGAAGGAGCAGCGTCAATCCGAAGGTGTTGTGATGCAAAATGCGACGTGATCCGACGACGGGGCCCTGAGTGACAGCGTCAGAAACTTCTCTGGGAATAGTCCATGCGGTAGCTGGGCCATAGCCATGGCTGGGTAAGCCATGGTCCTAAAGATTGGTGATAAAACCATGGTTCCCAAATGAGCTCAGTCTATGTAACCAACACTGAGTGTTGCCCACCACAAGCTTAACGCAACATCAAAAGAGTGCATGGTGGGGCAAAGGGCGTCAGTAGTGACGCTGTTCCAATTGTCGGTGGGCATCGCCACGATTTCTAGCCGCAAGTTCCATGAACTTCCGGCTAGGTCCCGGTCAGGTGCATCGAGCATTTTCTGGCTTGTAGAGCCCCCATAGCCGGCTAGTTCATGGGACTCTGGTTCCAGCAGGGTTTCCCGGTCACCTTGTACCGCCCAATCAGCAAAGAGTTACTTATACATAAGAGGGGACTGGGCAGGCAGGCAAGGAGTCTCCCCAGGAATCCACCAGTGCCCCCCCAAACTAAAACATGCCCCCATGAGTTTGCAGCCTTAGAGGGTTACTGTGACAGTAATCAGAAGCCAATTATACAGGTTAAAACAACCCACTGTAGAATTGACCAAGTTCTGTGCTTTTGATACCTCACAACATACTCAACAGCTTCAACAGATCAGATTCTGCTCATGTTCCCAGACTCACCTCTAACAATGCCCTCCAAGAAAGGTATCCATCTTTGGGCACCTGAGATGGTATGTATGGTGCGAGGCTATAAAAACTGAGAAAATAAAGCTGTAAGGGTGTAAGAAAGGTAAACAGTCTGTGAGGATATTACATTTTTTAAGAAAACATGAATGAACAGCTTTGGTAATGAATTATCAGAAAAGGCATTGCTTTTTAAATTAAGGAATGCGTAATAATTTTAGATATTCTGAAAATGTCTCTCTTTGAATATCAAACAGTTATAAAACTCCTCTCTAGATAATAGTTTTCCTACTAGGTTGTCTTCAGGTCCCAGAGTAGAGCTTGGTAAAAAAAATTTAGTTTTGTTCCTCAGCTGTTACCACAAACAATGCTCAATTTCATCCTGTTTTGTAGTAACTTCTACATAAACTAGAACTCCAGTTAGATTGGATTCTCTAACAGATCCCATGGACTTGCTCAGTAGCAGAGGCCAGCAGATACTTGCAAATATGAGCCCCAATGATACTTAAGTAGGATACATATCTTAGGATAGAAGACGGTACCATGTTCTGAAAAATCACGCGAATCTGCTGTCAGAAGAATTCAAAAACAAAGTCAAACAGTCTAAAGGTCAAGACATGATGAACAGGTTTACTACTGATAAAACAATCAGGGGCACCAAGCTGTTGGACACCAAGTGCCAGTCATGAGATATATGTTATGTACATGAACTACTATAAATATCCTGGAGATCTCATGAGTTTTATCCATTGTCATGTTTCATGTGCTTGCAGTTTGAATGTCTAGTGACACAAGGACTGCCATGCCATTGCATTCTGTGAGATGCAATACTTGCTCATGGCTAGGCAAAATGTATATACCCAGTAGCCAGTGTCTGTGGCAAGGTTTGTGGAAGTCTTTGGACAGAAATGTCCATTTCTACCTCTGCCATCAGGTGTGACAATGCACGCAAAATGAGAGTTCATGTTACCTGCTTCTTACAGTTTAGTAAATAGCCAACATGGATAGGTTGTAGGTAAAACGTTTACATATATATATTTTCAGTATAAATGCTTAGTCACTGATTTGTGAACAATAGATGCATTTTGTTTCTTCTCTATAGCTATTATTGCCAGAGAGGTCTTGCTGCTCATCGGTTTAAGTTTTATAATTTGCCTACATGCTGATACTGTGTAGCAAACACCTTCTAGATGCTGTTTATGTCAGAGAAGCACATTCATAGGTAAGATCTGAACATGTTGTACCCAAGCAATATTGTTATTTGTAAACCCAATGTTCCAATTTAATACTTTAATCCAATAATGTATACTTTAATTGTGTAATTAATTTACAATAGAAGAATATATTAAATGAGTGTTCCATTAAAACAGCAGGATTTAGGAGTGGATGTGGAAGAGATAAAAACAAGCATGTGAAAGTAATTTAAGCTCTACAAGATAACCAATACATTTCATCTTATTTTGTTAGCATAAAAATCACAACACGTAACCTAAAGCAGCTTACTTAATGACATTATGTTAAAGCATTTCACTAAGACACTTTTGTGGAAACTAATCCATTAAAAATTCATTTTACAATGTATTAATTATAATTGTATGCCATCTTTTTAAATTGCTAGCAAACCTTAAACTTAATTCATTCTTCCTAAAGCTTTTTTTTTAACACAGCATGATGGTAAGTACTGCTTATATTAATGCACACACTAGAAAATCGAATATTATAACATACATTTCTAGATTATATTTTTTTTAAACAGCTCTCTCCTTACCTTTGGTTTCTCAAACCCCAAACTTGGAAGAGTTGCTTTGCTGCTAAGTTATCATTACATAGCTCTTGTCAGATTCTGAGGGTGCAAAATTAAGCAAATCAAATAGTGTGATAACAGATCGTTTCCAGTTAGCTTATGAAGAAAGAGATTTGCTTTTTTTACACATTTCCTAATCACTTAACATCTAATAAAATCAAGTGCATGCACCATAGAACACAGTAAAAGAAAGCAAGGATAACCAAAGTAGACATCTATCTACGCTACACTTTAGTTACATCTGAAGGTGTTATTCACACCTCGCTACATCACAAACAAACAGTAACTACGGTAATAGCATGTTACACTTTGAGAGTTGTCATCCTGTCTCTCTTAAGAAGATGTTTTCTTATCGGCCAGTATTTAAGAATTCACAAAAACTGTTCAGATACCATGAATTATGCTAATGATGCTAATACAGTTAGCGAATTCAATCATATCCGGGGTAGG
Source organism: Spea multiplicata (assembly GCA_009364415.1). Classification (NCBI taxonomy): domain Eukaryota; kingdom Metazoa; phylum Chordata; class Amphibia; order Anura; family Pelobatidae; genus Spea; species Spea multiplicata. The sequence goes on from VKOC01046912.1 coordinate 29,023, forward strand.
CATTAAGTCTTTGTGAATCTATGACAAGACCAAGGACTGATTAAGATCTGAATCCTTACATGGGCAGACTAGATGAGGTGAATGGTGCTTATCTGCCATGAGATTCGATGTTTGTACTTATACCACACCCCTTCATTTTGCATAAAGGGTTGAATATATATTTAAAGAAAAAATCCCCTATGCTGTGGGACCCAGGAAATATTTAAAAAAATTCCTTCCTGCCCCCATCTACTTTTAAGTAGCACCGGTGAGGGGGTGTTAAGGTTCTTCAATACATAAAAAGCACTGTTATTTAAATAAATAAATGTGAAATATCTATGTTTTTTATCTCACAAAGCTTTGCTATTGAAACAGGTTATCAGTGTTTCTGGTAAGAATTAATATAAACTTTTAAATGTAATGTGGAGAAATCCTCCATTTTTATTCATATATTTAAGTCATATATATGTTCTGTCACAGTAGAATAAACACACAGAAGCTCCAGAGAGCTGGTTTGTCATCAAATAATTATTCCAACATGGAGTTTGCTCTAGAAAGAATATCTTTTCAACCTTGCGAGGGACAGTCCCGATTTTGGTACTTTTCGGGAGAGAGATAGGGTTTGATGGAACAGTGGGATTCAGGACCACAATCTTGCAGTCACAATTTCCTCCCCTGAGCAGGGGATGAGGATAGGGGTATATAGGGCACTAAACCAAGTTTCTTTTACTACCCCTACTTCACTGCAGACAGGAAGGAATGATTGATAGAGTGTCCTGGGACCCCCACTAACTAATTGAAAGAACCATTTCCCAACAAGAAAGAACCTCGTGGAAGCATACCCTACCAAATGGTAGACACAACTCCAGTTTTGCAGGCCTGATACTATATCTTTTCCGCGAAGATAATAATTCACTAACTGTGTTTATGTTACAAAATAGGTTGAGGTTTAATATTTTATAAAGGAAAAACCACGTTATATTTTCCTTTTTTAAATCAAAATATATGTCAACATTTCAGCTTATGTGATGTTACTGACCTTCTGCAGTACTCAATGACTGGAACAACTCACTTCTCCTGAGAGTTCTTACCGTCAATCCTTTTTTTTTTTTTACTATGTAGGCGTCCTTTGGAGAAAGTAATATCATTACAATGACATGTATGACAACATGAAAAAAGTGATATTTAAAAGGTTAAAGTACTAGGGGTCCCTAAAGTTTTGAATAATGCTTTTATTGCAGACCAAAGAAGACAAACAGGGAAAAGTGCCAAAAGCTATAGTGCATATTTTACTATTTGTTTTACAATATTTTGAAGAAAATATTTTATATAACAATTTAAATGATGCTGCTATGATTTTGGATGCAGTGATGAACTAATAGAACATAGTATTAGTTACAAGGTTTAAAAGAATTTAACGTTTTGTTGGTATTCAATGTAACTTCAGCCAGCTCATATTAGTAGTGTCCACTGTCCAAGGTGTCCCATGTACAACTCAGAAGTCCATTAGAAGTAGCTACAAAACGGGATCTATTGTGCTAGCCAGCCTGTTGATTATCACACTTGTTTTGGGGGCATACTGACAATGTGCAACACATTAACCCCTTAAGGACCGGGCTCATTTTTCGTTTTCTACACTGTGGGACCGAGGCTGTTTTGACACTTTTGTGGTGCTTGTGTTCAGGTGTAATTTTCTCCTCACCCATTTAGTGTACCCACATAAGTTATATATTGTTTTTTTCAGGACAAGATGGGCTTTCTTCAGATACCATTATTTTGATCGTATCATCTTATTTACTAAAAAAATTAATAAAAACATGGTGAAAAATTGAAAAAAAACACATTTTATGACTTTTATTTGAAAAATCTTTTACTCACCTAAAAAAGCAATTAAAAAAACTAGCTAAATAGATTCTACTACTTGTCCTGAGTTTACAGATACCCAATGTTTTTATGTTTTTTTGCTGTTTTTTGTACGTTATAGGGCAATAAGTACAAGCAGCGTTTTATGATTTCCAAATCTTTTTTAACAAATCTGGTCAGTCTGCCTCCATCTCCTCTTTGGAACATCTTTGAAGCCGGTTAACTCAATTTAACCCATTCAAACCATATATTTTTGAAAACTAGACACCCCAGGGTATTCCAAATGCTGTTATTTTAACCCTTTCCATGCACCACTTATACAACTATACTTTGTCAAACTTTGTAATAGTAATTTTTTTATTTTTTTTTCCACACAAATTGTACTTTAGTTATAGATATACAGGTTCTGGTATATGTCACTATCAAACAACACCCCAATATGTGTTCAGGATCATCTCCTGAGTACAGCGATACCCCACATGCATGGGTTTGTCAGATTGTTTGGCTGGTAAAAGGCTACTTTTGGGGCATGCGTAATTCAGGTGGTCATTTGGTCATTCTGCCTCCATCTCCTGTTTGGAACATCTTTGAAGCTGGTTAACTCAATTTAACCCATTCAAACCATATATTTTTGAAAACTAGACACCCCAGGGTATTCCAAATGCTGTTATTTTAACCCTTTCCATGCACCAATTATACAACTACACTTTGTCAAACTTTGTAATAGTATTTTTTTCCACACAAATTGTACTTTAGTTATAGATATACAGGTCCTGGTATATGTCACTGTCAAACAACACGCCAATGTGTGTTCAGGAACATCTCCTGAGTGCAGTGATACCCGACATGCATGGGTTTGTCGGGTTGTTTCAGGTTTAAAATGCCACATTTGGGAAGTGCGCTTTTTTTCTCCATTTTGGTCAGTCTGTACCTATGCCCTATCTTTGAGCTAGGCCACTCCAATTTACCCCATCAGCCATTTTTTTTATATTAGACACCCCTTGGGTATTTGAAGTGCTTTTATTTTAACTCTTTGTTGAGATTTTTGAGAAATTTTAGCACTTGCTCAAAATAATAAACTTTATTTTTTTATTTTATTTTTTTAATACTTTTTTTATATTTTTTTTACACATTTTGCTGGTACTGGATGGTTCATCTAGTGACATCACTGCATAATTATTTTTAAATGTGAGCACATTTTTTTTTAAATTTTTTTCCATTTTTTTTATTATTTTTTGAATATTTTACTAATCACATTGTGATTAGAAAGCTGGGCTCCATTGACTTGCATGGTTGAATTCCATACCTGTATTCAACCAGCAAGTGGAGCCAGAGTTCTCTAGAGGGTCTAGCGAACTCTTTCATCTTTATTGTTTATTTTCCCGGGCCGCCACCATCTTGCTGATGGCGAAGAACACCGGCATCTCCGGCTGTGACCGCTCTCTGGAGCGGTCACAGTCCATCCCGAGGTAAGTGTTTGGTGTCGCTGGATGCCTCCTGATCGAGGCATTCCAGCGACACCATTTAAGTTTAGGAGGTGATCGTTGATCGCCTCCTAAACACTTTTAAAACGGGCGTCTGCCGCCATACAAGGTATGGCGGATGTGGACGCCCCGGGGAGGGGCCAGGCATGGCCCCCGATGCCGATCTCGGCCTTGCTGTATGCCTCGACATCGAGGCATTGCAGCAAGGCCGTTTAAGCGAAGAAAGTGATCTTTGATCACTTTCCAAGCTTATTTAATTTTTTGACGGTTCAGGACCGTCAAAGGTCATTTAGTGACCTTTATGTCATGACAGTCCTGAACCGGCAAAGGTCATTAAGGGGTTAATTACATTGTTTTTAAAGTATTACTTATATTACTATTTGTATATTCATTTAACTACCGTATATAATTTTGGTATAGAATGCTCGAACAAGAGATTAATACAATAAATGGATACATTTTACCAAGTTTGCTTATTATGTTAAGTGTTAATAATTTATAGATCATTACACATTGTGAAATCTTATCACATTACCTTTCTGTTAAGCTCTTCCCACAAATTGTCTTATTTCCTACAGGGTGAAGACAGAATATGAAGCTCAACTGTAAACTGTTAAACAATTGTGTGTATGTGCCAATGAATATAAGACAATACTTATTGCTATAAGGTTATGCAATACATTTTTAATACATATGTGATATTCTTATTATTATTTCGTTTTTCATTGATTTTGTAAGGCATACAAATGAATAAAATAGGTCAAATGATGGTTAACATAAATTAAAGGCTAAAAATAATTAGTTCAGAACACTCGATAAAAACGCATTTTTTATGATTTCTTTAACTATTCTAGACATAATAGTAACCTTATTTTTCGATTATTCTACACCAAAAAGTAATTCTTACCTAAAGAAGGTGTGGCATTGGCTCTGGAAGAGGGAATTACTTAATAAACAGTTTTTTTCAGCACATTGGGAAGAATAGTCTCTAGCATTTAAACCAAAAATTGAACGAGCAGTGGTCAGGAATCCAGAGATCAAAATAAATAAGGTCAAGTTGTGGTCAAATACGGGCGACTGTAATCAGAACCCACTTACTGCACATTACCAAGTACAAAGTATTTATGGCTAGGCAGCAATCACTACAATATTTTTGTTTCTGATGACAGTAAGTAAACCTCATGTTGTTTTTTTCTTCACCATTCTAAGGTTGGAGAAATTAGAATGAAGCCAGAGTACCCATGAAGCACATAAGAGGCTCAAGCTATGGGCAAAATAGGGAGATCAAAAGATGTCCTCTAAATTACCTTCTATATTCTATGCACTACAGGAAAATAATAAGCATACAAACCTATGATCCCTTGACAAATAAGGATAATTACCATCAAAAGTGGCTAACCAGTAACAGTGGTTTGATTCATTCTGAAACCTACTTTTAGATGAAATGGAATCCAGAGAAACTTCAAACTTCCAATTTTATGAAAACTGGCACCTATACAGGTTGTACAAGTATTCGTTTGTGTAATGGCGTGTTTAAATATAAACAGTAATATCATTATGGATTGTGCAAGCAGTTTCTAATTTGTGATACAATGTAGAAACATCTTGGTCTAATAACTACATTACAAAGACTGAACCGAGTAGTGGAATGTTGGCCATAAAGCATGATAAATGTATTTTAAAATACTTTTTTTTTGTTTTGCTATATGACTTTATCCACTTCTAATGTGAACAGTTCTACCCAGAAAATACACAAAACAACACTTATGCCCTCTAATGTCAACAAGGGTTATTATTTTGTTATTAAAAGGCCCATAAAATGTGGGGCTTAATCATTTAGCATTGTTTGTTTTGTTCACATAATTACATAGCTATACTTAAAGTCATTTGCTGTCACAGCAAGACATTGAATCTTATGATGCTTGGACGGTAATGTGTATCTTTCTGTTATATTCCAACAGACTATGGTCTCCAGCAGTTTTATTAATAAATATCCATTTATATATCCCCACAGAGAATCCACAAAGCTTTAATAAAACACTGAGTTACAATGGCAAGCTATTTTCCATTTTCTTTGTTTTTTTTGTGAAGGGGTACATCTTCTAAATGAAAGTAAAGAAAATGAATGGTCTTCCAGGGTTATTTTTAAAATACTATTTGAAAACATAAATCAATACTTTTTTTTCTATGCTGTAGCAACAGTCATTTTTGTTTGATTTTCTGACATAGACATTATCATAGCATACATGTGTCACAAGTATTTCCACAGCTCTTTTGGAAAAGTATATGATTTTTATCCACTCCAGTCAAGCAAATGTAACTTTCACTTTGTTGGAATTCCCATGATCACAGCCATGGGGGGGGGGACTTGCTTACCTAAATTTTTGTGTTTGAAAAAGTGAAAGAATTGCCAAGTTGACAGTCTATTGGAAATTAGCAGCTTTAGCAAATTACTAAAGCCAACTTAGCTGTAAAACATAATGTATGCTCAACTCTACTGCCAAATTGCATTTTAAAACTACTCTGTTTCTGAAACTATGTAGAGACAACTTTAACTTCTGTTCCTACAATCCCATAACCCTCCTTAATTAGGATCTTAAAATAATGACTTAAATAATGGCAAATAGGCTGCAAGTTACCACCTTACTAACACATCATCGACTGGGTAACATAGGTAGACATAGGTAACAACTACAGGGGCCACTGATTGATTTAGTTAAACTACAACAGGCAAGGGATCAGCTGGAAGATAACCTTCCTGTTGCTGAACAATATAACTTGGCAGTACTCTCAAAGCACATCATTGCCTGGTTAACCAGATCCAATCAGTTACAAACTCCATCTTATGTCAGCAATTCAGCCAGCAGGTAACCCTACACATACCTTGAATTGGATTCCCAACCGTTTTCATAGACAACCCACTCTTGCATGCTACAGTAAAAGTAGCATTGAATATAGCGTCACATGTTTCATTTCAGCTGGTGGCGTAGGGAGAGAATCACATCCCTGGGCACCTTCTATCTATTTTTACCTTCCAGAAATGTAAAGATACATTTTTAAATCTTGTCATACCAGAGTTTGGGGCTATGTCTCATCACTATTAGCCTATTTTTGACATGGACCAGAACCACATATTTGATTCCTTTATTTTAAAAGGTGGTAGACATCCCCACTTTATAAGCAAATTACACATTTTCAAGCTCTTTTATCTCCTCTTGGCTGACATAGTATATAGAAATCAAGAATAGATCTGAAGCAGTAGGGAAGAGTATGAAAGAAAGAAGAAAGAATAACAGATAATCTAAAAACCTGCTGTTACCACCACCTAAAGCTGTTCCCAAAGTTAAGAAATTCAGAATGTAAAATGATTGGTTTTAGCTCTATGAAAAGTACTAATAAGACCAACTTTTATATAAAAAGAAATACCTTTTTATTTCATAAATTCAAAATAAGATACGATAACATGACATAAATACAACCAGTTATGTCTAAAACATGAAATTATTCTTGCAGGATAGTGCTTCTACAGTAAAACAAGACCAAACGTGTTTTGCAGTGATGCTTCTTTGGAGGTAAGAATTGAAGATAAGCAATGTCCTGCAAGGAGAAGGTAGAAAGAAGGAAAGAAGAAAAAAGTTGCCCTATATTAAAATACAAATGCTGGCACACATTTGGAGTATAAACAAGAGAGCTTATACAGTTGAATAGTAAAGAAGTCTGTCATATAAAGACAATATGTAATGTAATCATGGATGTTGATAAAGTCTGAATACAGAAAATATGTACAAATAATAAAAAACTAACATATATAGATAATAAAGGGCATATTAAAACGCATACATCACAATGTTTCCTTGAATGTCGCATACATAAAACTGCTGTTAGAGTAATCTATTGTCTAGAGATAGACAAAGGAATATGGATAGAAATGTTAGCTATGTTACGAGATCTTTATTGTGTTGTAAAAAAAGAATTTGCTTACTGTTATGCCAGATGGGTGGAAAGTTTATCCATTAAGAATAGATGTCCTGGAGATGCTGTTGGACGAGTCCTAAAAACAGCAGTAATATGACGTACTCCATTGTAGCTGCAGCGAGGTGTGTACTAGTATTACACTGGAGCTACTGAATATCACAACCATAATTCGCTAATAAAGCTGCCAAACAGAGGTTTAATTAAAGCCAGATCTTTTAAATGTGCAGATGTGGGAGTTGTATATAGTCACATTATACTGGTAAAACTTAATTCCTCATCTGACCAGTGCAGAAATTCTCAAACCCACACATGAACATGGAAGTTTCTTCCATGTTCTTTGTTCCTGGAAATAGTATACAAAATTGTCCACAGGGCCTATTTTTCACAAAAAGGTGATTTTATGTATGCTCATAGATTAAATCATTTTGTGAAATGGCTTACACCTTTGTTGCCTCCCATAACATTTGCAATATTCAGTCTCTTGACGTCGTCTGCGCATTTTGCCCAATATAAAACACATATAACTGCTTGGAAGCTGATCCTGCAATACGGAATCTGTAATACACACTTTACCATGTCAGATTTTCACCAAAAACTACACTTCTTATGTAGAATGGAGGCTCTGTGGTCTCTCGGATTTCAGTCTCCACATATCGTGTCATCATGAACCTGGGTTATACCGTATTTGCTCGATTATGAGACAAGATTTATTCAGAGCAAATCAAACCTCTCAAATAGAGGTCTGACTATGAGAGTAAGATCCAGATCCCCCCCAGCACTGCAGGGGACCTGGATCCTCCTGTCTGGTAACCTCTGCTGCTGGTGCTTCTGACTCCCTGTTGTGTAGTCGGGCAGCGGGTGGAAGTCTACCTGTTTCGCATAGGCAACTTCAGCTGCAGACCTTCCTTGGCTGTCAGAGAGGAGAGTGCCCCGCACCGCTGCCGGCAATTCTCTCTGACAGCCGGAGGGTGTATGCGCGATGGACGCAGACAACCCCTGCCGCAAACGGCACTTCCTCCCGGCTGCAGTGGAAGCTGCCTAGGTGAATCGCATAGACATCTACCCGCTGCCCAGACTATACAACAGGGAGTTGGAAGCACCGGTAAGTTTGGGGGAGGGGAGTGTTAAATGGGGGGCATGAGGCATTTCTGTAAGCAGAATGTTCTATGATATGCCTTTTAACCCTCTATATGCCACTTTGCCTCCCGAAATGCCTTATACCTCCCTATATGCCACCCTGCCCCAAAATATGCCTTTTAACCCCCTAAATGCCAGAGTGGCTATAGGGGTATAAGGCATTTCTGGAGGCAGAGTGGCACATAGGGGGTCAAAAGGCATATCATGGGGCACAGTGGCATTTAGAGGATTAAAATGCATATCATGGGGCACAGTGGCAGTTAAAGGGTTAGAGTTCCAAGTCTGGGAGCAGATGTGCATAACTGGGGGCAGGTTGGAAAATAAAAGGAAATCAAAACAAAACAAATATTATTCTCAGTCATAGCTTTTATTAAAAAAAATAGTTTACATAGTTTACATGAATTAACATTTACTAGTAAAACTTTTTTCCTATAGGGTCATCTTATATTCAAGCTTTTTCTTTTTTTCCTAAATTAATATGCAGATTTGGGGGGGTCGTCTTATAATCAGGGTTGTCTTATAATTGAGCAAATACGGTATGTATTCATCAGGGGCCTTTCAGATTCTACTCCCAGGTTCCCTTGCTGTAACTATGTTCTCTAGCACTGTTCTGTGTGTTTTTAGATATTTTCCTGCAGTGATTTTTGTCTGGCTCCTGTCCCTTGGCTTTGGACTTTGGTTTTGGGTTCCTGCTTGCCCCTCGGATACTTTGGTTTTGGTCTAACATCAAGTTGGACTCTGGGGCTAATACTGTTTTGCTCATTGGTACCTACACCGATCAGCCATACCATTATGACCACATGCCTAATATTGTGTAGGTCCCACTACACTAGACCTCTGAAGGCGTGCTGGCACCAAGATGTTAGCAGCAGATCCTTTAAGTCCTGTAAGTTGCCAGGTGGGACCTCCTTTGGTGCATCCTGGGGCCATGTGCCTGAATAAAATCAGAGACACATGGGGAGAGGGGGTTATAACTAACAGGGTACTAATAATTCAATATAGACAGACCAAAGGTCAAACAAAGGGATGATACGGATGCTAAGGGTGGAACACCTGAATAAATAATTAATTAAACAGGGGGAGTCAGCAATGAGGTAGAATACAGACAAGGTAAGGCACAAAGTGGAATACCTGTAGATGAGAAAAGAGAGCTGATAGATTAGTTCCTGATGGTGTATGGATGAGTATAGTGGCACTTAGTAAAAACTGGCACTTGGATGGAAAGTGGCACGCACATGGTATGTGGCCTGTTCCTCTAAGATGTGATTCATCAGACAATACATTGTTATCATCAGACCAGACATAGTCATGAAGGATGCAAGGGGTTAAATAATTTTTTTGAAATAAACCAAAATGTAACCTATTAAAGCTATGTAAGTGTATTTTTTACAAATTACTGATGAGGAATACTGAAATCATAGACATTGAATTAACAGGGACACTGAAATATACCTGACCTTGACAACATTTGTGAAATAACATGCTGTACAGGTCAATCATGAAAGCAGAGTGAGTGGGTGGTAATTAATTTCCTGCCAACAGAGGTAGAATAAAGGTGCCTGGAATTTCTCTCTGAATAGATAGATTCAATTTACTAGATCAAATGTTTAAAAGACATAATAAGAATGAATGACAGTTTTTTTATTTGTACAAAAGAACTGTAGGCACAGATTGATTTAAAAAAATGTAAGGATGTAGGAAGAAAATATATAAACAATTATTCAACTTTAAGGAAGACTTGAAATCTGAAGAGCCCTGCCGCCTAAATAGCGCAGGGCGGCATGTAGTTGTGGGGATAGGAGGTTGGGTTCACATAAAGGTCAGCTATTGATTATAGGCAGGGTTCAAAGGTTCAAGCAGTTGTTTAAAAAAATAGCCTAAGTTATATAACCTAGAAACTACAGGATGTGCGTGCGCCACTAAGCGGTTTGCCGCCTTTGCCTCGAGGACACCTCGGGAGCACCTCGAGACTCTTTGCGTCGCGCAAAAGGCGCAAATCTGCACTATAAATAGGAGTGGTAGTGGTAGCGTTCATGCCACAAGGCGAACTGCTAAGCTGTTGGTACTTACCTGTCAAGGCTGGTACTTTCGGCTGTGCAGGAGAGCCGCGGGCGGAAGATGGAACTGCTTCTTGAGAAACTCCGGGAGAAAGCGATGTCGAAAGGAGGAGAAGCCTGGTTGCAGAGCTGCCTCGGCATCCACGTTGAAAAAGATTTCAATCACGGCTGGCTTGGAAGTGAACAAGAGGTCGCCACGGAGGCGGAGAATGTTGCAACTTCGCTGGTGGTGTCGGCTTCACTGGAAGAATCATCGCCGAATTTGAACCTAGTATCGCGGGATTTTGCCGAAACATTGTGGGATTTTGCTGGAACATCGCGGGAATTGCCTGAGACTGCAAGAAGATCGAACAGAAGAAGATGGTTGAAGTTCCCAGACTGTGAAGAACGCGGAAGCCGGGGAAAGAAGCCGGTTTCCAGTAAGAAACGGCCCCTACCTGGTTCTCCAGCCAGTGGAGGGTAAGGGGTGAAGAAACAACTGCTCCAAAGAGATGAAGAAGAGCAAGAAAGACTTCAGGACCGTTAGGTTTGGTACCCAAAAAAGAGACAGGTGCATTTAGGTTGATCCATCATTTATTTTATCCTAAAGGTAAATCACTGAATGATGAAGATAAGAAATTTTCCAGTGCATTATGCTTCATTTGAAGATGCATTGAAATGGGTCAGATATTTGGGCAAGGATGCGCTTCTGGCTAAGGTGGATATAGAGGCAGCATTTAGGCTCTTACCTATTCACCCAGATTGTTTCTGTTCATTAGGTTTTCAGTTTGAAGGAAAGTTTTATTTTGACAAATGTTTGCCTATGGGTTGTGCGATTTCATGCTATTATTTTGAGGCTTTTTCATCATTTTTAGAATGGTCAGTAGTTCAGGTTTCTGGTTTGGTTCATGTTATTCACTATCTTGATGATTTTTTATTTTTAGGTAAAGCAGGTAGTACGGATTGTTTAAGATTACTTAATTCTTTCATGGTTCTTTCAGAATATTTCGGTCTTCCTTTAGCAGCAGAGAAAACGGTATATCCAACTACTAAGTTACAATTTCTAGGGATAGAGATTGATACTGAGAAAATGATTTTTAGGTTACCGGATGATAAAATTAGGAAATTAAAATGAAAGATTTGTTTGGTTTTGAGTTTTACGAAAGGTTACGGTTAATTGTTTTCAATCATTGTTAGGTTTGTTAAATTTTGCTTCAAGAGTGATACCAATGGGCAGGGTATTCTCAAGACTTATTGGTAAAGGTATTGCAGGTAAGAAGGAGCTTTATCATAGATTGAGAGTGTCTAAACAAATAAAGGAAGATTTACTAGTTTGAAGCTTGTTTTTAGATAAGTTTAACCGAGCGGCGGTTTGGCAGGAAGATTTTGTTAGTAATGATCAATTGCAGTTTTTTACGGATGCGGCAGGAGCCACAGGTCTCGGAACATATTGGCAGGGAAGATTGGCGGTCGACAAATGGCCGGTTAAATGGATAAAAGCAGACTGGACCAAAAATATGGTGTTACTTGAGTTATTCCCAGTAGTTCTTGCGATTGAATGTTGGGGTAATTTATGGATGAATAAGAGGCTGCTGTTAAATTGTGACAACATGGGTTTGGGTTATTAATACTTTAAGAGCAAAATCTTTGCTGGTTATAAATGTTTTAAGGCGTTTGCTTATTTATGCTTAATATACAATATATGGTTGAAAGCTAAACATATTGCTGGCAAAAAGAATGTGTTGGCTGATGCACTTTCACGTTTTGATTTTAAGAGTTTCAGAATGTTGGCGCCACAAGCGGAAAAGGGGGGGCTGATTGTTCCAAGCAGTGTTTGGGAAATAACTTCTCCCAGAATAAGTTCCTTAATTTCTCAATCTTTGTCTAAAGGGGCTTGGAGTGCTTCCACTAAAGCATGGAAGTGTTGGTGTACTTTTTGTTAAAAGTAAGAACATAGATGAATTTGATGAGAGGCAGGATTTAGCTTTGGACTTTGTCTTGATGAGGATAAATAACGGTCATTCTAGGTGTGACAGAATGACCTGTCATACAAGGCCCCAAGGTAGTCGGAGATGGCTCCAGCCTGGCTGCCAAACAGGCAGGAACTCCATTGTTTAATTAATCCCATCAATAGGATTGCTGATTGGGGATTAAAGGTTGGGCTGTATGCATGTATCTGTTAATTTATGTTAATGAAGTTCTGTGGCTATATCAGTCTATGTTTTACTACAATAAACTGTTCATTCCTGCTGTACTCAGTTCAAGGTAGTTGTGTCTACTTATTGGGTACACATAGCAGGGTTCCAAGGTGCGCATGCTGACTGGTGCTGGAAGTGATTCCGGGGACAACAGGAGGATACATGTGGGTGATCTCTGGGAGTTACTACAGCTCTCTTGGTGAACCCGTTACATTGGTGGCAGCGGTGGGAATTGCCTCCTAGTCTAAGGGACACGTCCTTTGCAACGGGATCTATCTCCAGGAAAGAGAATGGAAGTCAGCTACGCAGAGCTGATCAAGAGGAATTGTAAACGCCTGAAGCTCTGGAGGGATGTTCTCCACTTGGAAATTAAGTACAAGGGGAAAAGCCTCCCAACCTTTGAGGAAAGGTTTTGGCTCCAGCGGAAGTTGCGGATGCCGTTCTTGGGGAAGCAGCCCAAAGAGGAATGGGTGGCTGAGCTGGAGGTGCTGGTCCAGACAGAGCTGAGGTTGGACGATGGGTATCGGGCTCTGCGGTGGTACGCAGCACAGATGTGCCTGGGGCTGGAGGATAAAGGTCCCACAGAGGGCTATGGCTTCGGCGGCCCGGGATTATTATTGGAAATTATAGAAAAGGATCCCGACTTCGGTAGTGCATCGGAGTGTCGGGAGGAAGACATCCAGGAGCGAAGGGAGGAGGATATCCCATACGTGCCTAAGCTGTGGGCTGACCTGGATTATTTGGTCACACAAGAATGGGAACTGGAACAGGCATATCAAGAGTTATTTGACCATGTGCAACAGTATGCCCCAGTGACCATGGATTTCATTGATTTTACTGCGTGGTCACCTGAGGATGTTGACCCAGAAGGGGTGGATGGGACTGATTCACAGGGTTACTGGACAGCTAACCCAGATCCGATAGCGGAACTATGTGATTGTACACCACAACCAGATCCAGAGACTGTGGATTTAATTGATTTTACATCTGAGGATGTTGGTCCGGGAGGGCTTGCAATTGGCTTCCCTTCCCAGCAAAAGGAAGAAGGTTTTGTGGGTGTAGTAGCTGGCACTGCGGTCTCCACAAGCACCCACCCAGCAGAAGAGCTGCCATCGGGGCAGAGTGCCGCTGGCATCTGCCTGCTCCTTTCCCTGTTTCCCGAGCCTGACCACAGCAACCTTGTAGGGTCCAGTCAGGCAGCCCCAGAGACTGTGGTAGTTGATGGGGCTGCGGTTTCCACACCTGGGTCCCCGGAATGTTTGGCAGTTGGCCAAGATCCCCGCTCCCCAGCAGAAGCGCTGGCAACAGGGCAGAGTGCTGCTGTTCTCTGCCCACCCCTCCCCCTTGTTCCTGAGTCTGACCATGACGCTCCCGCAGTGCTCGCTCAGACCAACCCAGCCGAAATACTGGCAACAGGAGAGAGGCAGGACGGCCCCTCTCTACCAGCACTGGAGGTGCCCGCAAACCCTATAAAAGAGATTTCGCCAGGTCAGAGTGCAGCTGGCCTCTGCCCTCCCTCATCAGACGTCCCTCCACTAGAGGATGGTACGAAACCAGCACTGGGGGACATGTATCCCATACAGGTGGATGAGACTGTGGTTGCCACCTGTGGTCCCCAGAATTGCTGGGCAGCTGGCTCGGATCCCCAACCCTTGATTGACGGGGCCCCCGCCACCCTGTCATCTCCCCAGCGGCTGAGAAGACTCCAGAGAGAAGGTGCAGTTGGCAATTCTCTCCAGCGGCAGTTATATTTTTCGGGAGAGGCAGAGGGCAGGCGGGTGAGTACTGCTCTTTTGTTAAATTGTTTTGAGGAGTACCAATTTGTGGCTGGCAGTGATGGTCCAGACATACAGACTGACTTCAGAGTCAAACAGGGTGGGGTCTTATCAGACGTCAGTCTCCCCCAGAAAAAGGAGATATGTGATGGAGTGTGTGACGGAACTGTCCATCACTGGGGCCCCTGGAGAGGACTGAAAGCAAGCCTGCTACCCGCAGATTATGGACCCTGTCTCCCTGCCTTTTGCCAGCCCCCTGCATCCACAACTCCAGGAGCGACGGAGCTGTGCTGTCGGACTGAACTGGATGCAGACCCGGTTTGGGTCTGGCCCCAGTTCAGTCTTATTTTTAAAAGGGGAGATATGTGACAGAATGACCTGTCATACAAGGCCCCAAGGTAGTCGGAGATGGCTCCAGCCTGGCTGCCAAACAGGCAGGAACTCCATTGTTTAATTAATCCCATCAATAGGATTGCTGATTGGGGATTAAAGGTTGGGCTGTATGCATGTATCTGTTAATTTATGTTAATGAAGTTCTGTGGCTATATCAGTCTATGTTTTACTACAATAAACTGTTCATTCCTGCTGTACTCAGTTCAAGGTAGTTGTGTCTAGTTATTGGGTACACATAGCAGGGTTCCAAGGTGCGCATGCTGACTGGTGCTGGAAGTGATTCCGGGGACAACAGGAGGATACATGTGGGTGATCTCTGGGAGTTACTACAGCTCTCTTGGTGAACCCGTTACATATTATAATTGGGGGTTATTAGTAATCTCTAAGAAGACTGGCGTGTCTTCCTAAAAATACCCAGCTGAAGGGAATCAGTAATTTAGTAATAAGTATATCCAAGAAGCAGACAGAAATCCTATTTGGGGCATAAACATTAACTAGTGTGAACGTAATATCATTAATTTTAACTATCAATATCAAGAAGCGTCCATTAGGATCTGCTTCCTCTTGTATAAGATCTATATTAAGTTTATTAGAAAAGATTATAGCCAGCATCCCCTGGATGCCGCCTGCATCCCCTCCCTGGTGCTCCTCCTGCTGTTGGGGAGGGAGGTCAGGTTTGTCCGTTCCCGGAATTAGGTTCTGCCTCTGGGGAGATGGACCGGTTGTTTCATCTCCCTGCTTCTGCTGGGGAGGCGGGTCGGCTGCTGTATCTCCCTGAATTCCTGCAGCTTTGGTAGGTGCTGGGCAGAGGCCAGCGGTGCTCTGCCCGGTTGCCAGCGCTAAAGTTGGGGTTAGGGCATCTTCTGGGTCGCTTGCCACTGGGGAGAGAGGACCGGTTCCTCCGCTCCCGGACTGGTTAGCTGCCTCTGGGGAGATCGGCCAGCTGCCCCATCTCCCTGGATCCCTGTAGCCATTGCAGGTGGGGGTCAGAAGCCAGCAGCACTCTGCCCTGTAGCCAGCTCTTCAACTGGGGCTAAGGGATCTGGGCAGACTGCCCAGCATTCTGAGGACCCAGGTGTGGAGACCGCAGTCTTATCCACCCCTCTTGGGTTAACATCCTCAGACAAAAAATTGAATAAATCCCCAGTATCTGGATCCGGTTGTGGAGCACAGTCGTACAGCTCCAGTATCGGATCTGGGCTCCCTACCCCAGTCTCATTCACCCCTCCCGGGTCAACATCCTCTGATGAATAATCAATAAAATCCATGGACACTGGGAAATTCTGTTGAACACGGTCAAACAGTTTTTTTTATATGCCTTTTCCAGTTCCCACTCCTGTGTAATTAAAAAGTCTAAATCACCTTTAAGTCCTAGTGCATCTGGGAGGTCCCACTCCCTGAAATCCCATATGTCCTCAATCCGCCACCGAGACATACCTTAAGACTGCAGACTGAGACAAACAGAACACACGGGAGGAGCACACCTTATAAAGGATACAAAGCAAAAGCAAAGAGCTGAAGCAGAAGCAAGGAATGGGAGATCCGAACAGCGCAAAAGGAAATCTAGGAATGGATTGAAGTAAAACAGGGAAATTGAAACAAGAGCGAGATATGCAGCTCCGCAGCCTGG
>VKOC01046914.1:0-65484 GCA_009364415.1 Spea multiplicata
TTATGGATATACTGGTATTCATTATGAATATACTGGACGTTCGTTATGGATATACTGGTATTCATTATGAATATACTGGATGTTCGTTATGGATATACTGGCATTCATTATGAATATACAGGACGTTCGTTATGGATATACTGGTATACATTATGAATATACAGGACGTTCGTTATGGATATACTGGCATTCATTATGAATATACTGGACGTTCATTATGGATATACTGGGCATTCATTATGAATATACAGGACGTTCGTTATGGATATACTGGTATACATTATGAATATACTGGACGTTCATTATGGATATACTGGTATTCATTATGAATATACTGGATGTTCGTTATGGATATACTGCGATTTTGGTTTTAATCTTATGACAGCTTGTCATCCATCACTGTCTGCTCACACAGCTCAGTCTGTCCACAATTCATGGTATAGAATTCATAAATAAAAGTGATGCGGAAACGAGAGAGAATAAGCATGGCTGCGTCTGTACAACATGGTGCAACTTTTCTGGGTTGGAACTCTTTGGGGACTATTTGCAGTGGGTTATGAAGGGCCAGCTTGACCCAACATGCAATGATCCCATGCTACCTTAGACCCTGGAGAGCCCCAAAGAACATCACTGTTCCAGAATTTGGTCCCCATGGAATCAAAAAGAACCTAACTGGGGAAGCTGGGAAGGACCCAACTTTCTACCCACAGACATCAATGGATGAACACCTTTACCTCCCTCTTGTTTATCTGTCAGGATAGCAATCTCACCAAATACATCCAATTCTCCCCCTTCCACTGAAGCTGCATATCAAGATCTAAGCCTAGGTCCCACATTAAACATATTCCAGGTCTTGAGCATGGGGCAGATCTATAACCAACATGGCAGCAGCTTATCACCCCTGCCAATTACCTATTGCATCTGAAACAGGGCCCGCTACACTCTGATGTAACCACACATATAGGGACTCCACATTGTGAGTTTCTCATATAATATAGTGCGCATTAGATTGTAAGCTTCCAAGGGCAGGGCCACCTTCTCCTTCTGTACTATTATGTCTTAGAATGTGTTTTAAATTGCCTTCATTACATATTTTCACAGTCTGTTGTAAATAAATAAACGTAATGTTAACATAATTCCACACAGGCTCCAAAATCATCATTTTCAGGGGCCTTCCCATCACATAAATTCTGAAGATTTATGGCGCCAAGGTAAAGGGGATTTGTCACTTGAAGTCCTGTTCTATAAACGGCATTAACCTACGTAATAATATTTAAAGAGTAAACCTACGTTGATGGTGATTGTTCCCCTTTAAAAACCTTTGCAAAGTTAACTGAAAAATCATCGTAGCACTAAGGTACTGGCATCCAGGTATGAGAGTAAATCAGGTGTTTACGTGCCTTTATTAACTTTATTGTTTATATTTTGTGCCTTTATTAACTAGTACAGTCAATAATAACATATATATATATAATGTAAAAGCTCTATGTATTGTAACAATATTGTACTGCAATCCTACAAAAAAAAATGTAAAACAATTATATATATATATATATATGTCCTTTTATTATTTTTTTATTTCTCTGTTGGACAAACAACGTTTCAACCTATTTAGGTCTTTATCAAGCGGAATTGTAACTGTTAATATGAGACAGATGAAGACAGACATGGTGCAAAATGTTTGAACATAAGTCATATAGAAAGCCTTGGTGAAGCCCTAAAGCCCCCAAAATGAAAGTGTTCGTATTTGGCCATTTAGAATGTTGGGAAGAATGCAAATATAAAGAAACAGATCTATTAAAGCAGATCCATCTCTGTTTTTGTGTCTCGCTGATACACAGTTGCAAAATAATTTGCGTTATGGAGGTCCTCTGACGTGGCAACTTGTGGCAGGAGAAAAACACAAGATAACATCTGCCCAATAGCCCACCATGTTTGTGGACCACGTCCCTCTTCATAGCTGGAATGATACCTTATTTCAACAGCGTTAATAATAATAATCATAATAATAATAATTGATAATAATCTCTGCCCTCTGTAAATCGTGTTCCAATCATTCAAAGAGATGGAGAGTAGAAGTAGGAAGTTGTCTTTAATCTCGATCAAAAGAGAACGTGCAACATGAACAGTCAAAGCAATACACGGCAATTCTGCTTTACAATTCCAGAACATGAAGTATTTATACAATTCTTAAACAGATACAATTCTATGTGGTTGTTACCAAATAAAAATAAGAATTTGTGTTATTCAACCAAAACGTTATCGACCCCCCCCCACCACCGCATCCTATCCCAACAAGAACGACCAGAAGTCTCTCCTTGCCATTTGTTTACTATCATCAGGACATCTCATCCAGTTTTTTGAGCAGAGGCTTGCTGAGTCATGCACATATGCTCATTCCTACAGCAGGCACCATTCAATTAATAATGAAAATATCTGGTTCGACCCTAGCATTCCAAATAATAGGACACTCACTGAGTTATTTAATCTTCTTAAGGTGGATTCAGGCAGATAGATATCATTGTAACTTGAAATCATTAAAGATCTGCATAAAGCACATGTAAATATAGTGTAATAAATAGAAAAGGTGCAAAAGTAGATTGCAGCACCTGTCAAATAATACAAAAATACTCACAATTTAACCCATTCACGCAGGTGGATGTACTATGATGTTTAAAATGATCCTCAAGGGGCCAAACTGTTTTAGAGTGATCTATAGTGATTTTATAGTGTTTTAGGGGGGGGAACAAATCTAAATATTTAGGTATTTTAAACTGGAAAAGATAAAAAATATTAAACATTTGTGAGATTTTTTTTTAATCCCTTAATTTTATTTTATTCATATTAAGTTTATGGGTTATATATAATAATACTGTCTGAAAGCCATATTCATATATATACCGGTATATATTTGTGTGGGTACGTTCAAAATAGAATGGAGGAAATGAAAGTTGAATGTATATTTGACACAATGCCATAAAATCTTAGGTCTTTGGAGTACTTAGGTATAAAATATCTCGAAATGATCCACAGCCCTTGAAATGGTTATCATTGATGATTTATCTGCTTCAATAACAGAAACAGATTTGCAATATATCTTAAAATAATCAGATCTGCCATGGCATTTATTGGCATCACCTACTTTAATCTGTCATGTATTATAATCAGATTTTTTAGTATTTTATAAGAGGTATTAAAGGTACAAAACAACAAAACACACATGCTAAATTTTCCTGAAGCTTTAATTCATATAGATAGATATATATATAGATAAATATATACGGTATATGTGTATATTGTACTAGAGATTTTGCCATATACATGTTTTATGCTTAATTAAAAAATCATTTGATTTAATGAGTTTGAATTCTCTTTCTCTACAGCATATGGATTTATTACATGTAAATTAAGATTGCGGATAACCTGGAACCTGACAGTTCCCCTGGAAAGGATAATCCACTCTTTAAGAAATATATATATATGAGAAATTGCCTTACAAGGACAAAATTAAAATACAATTAATAAAGGATCTCATATATTTGAAATCATGCTGTATTTTTCCTTTTAGTTTTCCATTAATATAAATGTGCTTCTTTTCACATAGGCTAGGGTATCGGATCTATGTGAAGAAGCATTAGTATTTGTGTTAAATTCCAGATTGTCTGTGTACTTCTTATACTATTGGCTGTGTTCTTTTTCCATTTTTATAAAGTATTAATAAAAAAATGACTTGCTGTTTTATTGTTTGTAACGAGAGACGCTTTGTTGCTCACATTGCAAAAGGGTGCCATAAAATTTATGTGATAGTCGCTTTATAGAGGAACTTTGTGGGTTGTAAACAATCTATAGTGCGAGATGCGCGCGCGTGGTCTGTTATAAACATATGGCATCTAGACCACCAGCGACACCCCAGATCAGGTAGGCTGTGGAATGGACTGGTGGGGGCCCCAAAATACTTGTGCTTAGGATGATCTTTGAGTCTTAGTTGGCCACTGAGTGACTGTTATGTAAAAAGCATTGTATGTGCACATCGGATCAGCGCAGACTGGAGAGCATTGGGTTGTTAAAGGGCCAGTAATGCCTTAGTAGACACAGACTTTTTAACATGAGATTTAACTTTATGCAACTTGACCCGTCAGTCTTTTATTGCAGCAAGAAGCCCTTTATTTTTCACGTCTTATAAAGTTACAAAAGCGAAGCGAAGATCTGAATATCAGCTTCGCTGATTGACTTTGGTGTTTTTAGATGGTCAAAAACCAGAAATTATCCAATCTTATCTATAGAGCAGAAAAACACATGAGTGAGAATAAACATTGGGGGCAGGGGTATGGGAAAGGCACATATATAGCAATGTAATTCAAACATTGTGACAGATCCGTTTAACTGACTGGTAACTATAGTGTAGTAAACTGAAAAGGTGTATGTTCCAAGCCTTCATGTATACGGTGGTCTTCAGGGGACCCTGCTTGTGGGTCTCTGAGTCATGTGATCTCTGTTATGACCAATCACAGCGATTACAGCTGGTACGACATGGCCAGTATTCATAAACACTTGCTCTGTCTCTAGCTGTCTCTCTCTCTCTGCCCCATGCTGATCCTGCAGCAGAGAGAGCCACAGACACCACTCATATATTAAATAAACCAAGGTTCAGAAAGGTCTGCAATAATGTTTCCCATCTGAGCATTCTTTTAACCCCAATCAAGTCCTGAACATCTGATTTTTTTAATTCTGCATTTTATGGGGAGGGGGCTTTAGTGTTCGGGTAGAATTTGGAATTCTAGAAGTCTAAATATTTAAGTATCTGTCAAAATATTGTCAAACATAAAAATACAAATATGCAAAAATATATGTGATTTTTTTAAAATCTTTTTATTTATACTTTACAAAATGTATATATATATATATATATATTGCATGATATACTATATAATGCTAAAAAAAGACAGAATTGGAAAAAATTATGAACAAATACATGAATACATGACAAAAATACCATAAAAGCTCAGGTCTTTGGCATTAAGAGGTACAAAATATTCCCTGATCATGAAGTGGTCCACAGCATTGATTACATGTCCTTTTCAATAAGAGGATCAGATCTGTAATGGTATATATCTTAAATCAGATTTTCAATAGCATTTATCTGCTGCACTTTGATATGTCACATATAACATATACTATTGGATGGATGTATATTAAACTAGACATTTTACTGTATACATTTTACATGTTATGATATGAACGCAACTGAATTTTACTAACAGCGCATGTACAAGCTGGCTTCAGTACCTGTATATGCATCTCGTGCATTAGTTATTACTTGTAAATGTTCAGCTCCTCCGTAAAACTATTATCACCAATTGCTTACAGACAGGCAGCAAAATAAATTGGGATGCAACAGAGAGGTGGCAGCTCTCCGGCACATAACAGCAGAAAATAACACAAGTAATTGTTAGAAAAAAGGGGTAAAAATTAAAAATGATCAGGACTATATATATATATATATACATATATATATATATTATATATATATATATATGTAAGCACAATAGATTAATAAAGGGTTTAGTATATTTTATGTTTTAACATTGTTATTGTTTACAATCATTTGTTGAACAAAGACACAATAAATATGAGGATACTGTATATTTTAAATGATGCTGTATTTTAACATTTTAGGTTTGTATTAATATAAATGGAATCTGGTCTGTGTAAAAAAGTCATATTGACTGTAAATATATTGTAAAAGGAAAACTGTAACATTTCAGGTTATCTGTGTACTTCCTATACTTATATACAGATTGATCATGTTCTTTTTTTCATCTTAACCCCCTAACCACCAATGCTTTTTTTTTTTACATGTTTTTACATATAAGGACCAAACCATTTTTTGCCTCTTATGCTATGTCAATGTTAAACTGTGATTTCATTCTCACTTATTTAGTTTGTCCATGTTTGTTTTGGACAAGTAGGGCTTTCTTTTGAAAACACTATATATATATATATATATATATATATATATATATATATATATATATATATATTATATAACCCTCAATATCTACATACATATAGCGTTCAAAAGTTTGGGGTCACTTAGAAATGCCCTCAGTTTTGAAAGCAACTTGTGTCCATTAAAATAACAGGAAAAGGATCAGAAATACAGACAGGGTTAATATTGTAAATTACTATTGTAACTGGAAACGGCTGATGTTTAATGGAATATCTTCATAGGCGTACAGAGGCTCTTCATTACTCCCATCACTCCTGTGTTCTGTTCGCTAATCCACGTTTAAGGTTAAAAGACTAATTGATCATTAGAAAATTATGTTACAGCTAGGAATTAAGGGCCAGTCTGTTTTTTTTTCCTTTTGACCTAGGCTGTTTTAATGCAATTGAGATACTCAAATTTAGCTGTAATTTTCTTCTCTCTCATTTAGTGTACTCACAAAAGTTATGTATTTTTTTCAGAACAGGAAAGGCTTTCTTTAGATACCATTTTTATTATATGCCTATAAAAATAAAATATGGTGACATTTTTTTTATAAAAGCACTTTTTCTCATTTTTATTTCAAAAATCCTTACTCATCCACAAAATCTAATGTAAAAACCTGTTAAATAGATAGTATTTTGTCCTAAGTTTACAAATACCCAATGTTTTTTATCTCTTTTTGCTTTTTTTCCCCCAAATTATAGGACATACAAGAGGTGTTTTGCTAATTCCAAACCATTTTTTTCCAAATCTGGTAATCCTGTCCCCATGTCCTATTTTTAACATCTTTGGAAAAACTACACAAACCAGGGTATTTCAAATGCTGGTATTTTAAAACCTTCCATGCACTAATTTTACTACCAACCTTTTTCAAACGTTGTGGTAGTAATTTATTTATTTATTTATTTCACACAACTTCATTTGTACTTCATTGAAAAATGTACAGCTCCTGGTATATGTCACTTCCAAACAACACCCCAATGTGTGTTCAGCAACATCTCCTGAGTACAGTATTATAAAAAATAGGAGCATTTGCAGGATTTCTAATGTGAAGAAGAAAAATGTTTATTGCACACAAAGCATAATAAATGTTTCAGTCCATACTTGTCCATACTTGTGGACTTTTATCAGGATAGTATATTACTATATTTACTAGAAACACCTTAAATACCCGGGAATCAAATGTTTTTCAGTAATTGCTTTTTTTCAGTTTTCACAGATCGCTTTAATGGGTTCACGTTCCATTTGAGACAGTATATTCGCCCCATATTTCAATTTAACCTCATATAAGTATATATTTTTGAGAACTAGAGAAGTCCAGGTATTTTTCTAGTGGCATAATGACATATTTCATACCACTGTCTCCACTCCAACTTCTTCCAAATTTGGCGGTTAAAAACATACGCTTTATTACTGGGTTTTTTTGGCAAGAGCCTGAGAAACTTTCAATTTGTGTTCAGCGACATTCTCAGAATACAGCTGTGCCCTATATATTAAGCTGTTTTGGGGACACTTTGTGATCAAAATTGGAACGTGCATCTTTCAGTTTCCATGCTTGGGATTTTAGAAGATTGTGATTCAATGTAGTAGTCCCATATTTCAAGTTATCTGCATTATATATCGCAGAATTAGTCATGCCGATATGGTTCACACCACCTTAGACTAAAAATGTGGTTTTCACATTCAGTTTACAATTGTATTCACATGTGTAAGTACAGAATCTGCATGGATATTTCAGGTTTTTGAGACATTTTGGGCTCAGAGTACACAATTTCAGTTCCACTGCATTTTGTATCACTGGATGCAGTGGCAGTGGCTTACATGGAAACAAAGAGGGATTTAAAGGAAGAAAAAGACTAATGGGAATTGTAATTATAATGTAATAGATTTTAATTGCTTCCGTCTAAGTGTATTCTTTGTAAAGCATGTTCCGATGCAGAGCCCAGGCTGCGAGAGACAACGTGCACAGTAATAGCTGAAACCTGTTCATTTCCCCCATACATAAGTGCATTCTGCATCTTTTTGCATGACTTCCCTTGGAAAAACTAGGAATAAGATTTTCGAAATGACATCCAAATTAAATTTAAAAAAAAAAAAGAAAAAAATGTCTCAGTTTTGGCCATTTTAGAAATTAAAAAATAATTATGTACAGCTATTTGCACCGACTTTGGTAATTTGGTACACTGACGCTTTTTGGTACTAGGGCCCGCATTGTATGGGGTACAGTTATAGGGGTTTGACGGCTAGATGAGGTTGTGTTGCCAATCCCCCCCCATTGCCCCCCATTTGTGAACGTCAACCGATGACGCAACGCCAGCAGGACCACCCACTTGTGAGCTTGTGGGTAATTTATCAGTTTGTCTTGGTCTAGCAGTTCTAGTTTTGTCAGACCCTTTGAATATATGTATTGTAAGAAGCGCTGAGAAAATAAAATACAATAATAATACGGGAAGGGAGAGATCTTCAGGGCAGGGCATTGATCAGATAATATCCGCTCTGTCATTAGGGTGGCCACGTGTCCACGATAGCCCGGGACAATATCCCTAATTAGGGGAGCTGTAACCCGCAGAACAATCCCAAGATAATGAAGATAGACAGCATGGATGCTGACGCACCAGGGCCGCAGGGGCACTACATGGCTCTAGCAGATTTCTGCATAAGAAACCTTCCTGAGAAGGGCTGGTTGGAGGCTCTCTCACGTAACTGCACCTCTGATTCCAAATCACAATTATAATATGTGATACCCTACCTGCCACCATGAGCCACAGAATTCATTTTTCACAAAAAAAGCAAAATCTATAAGTAGTTTCTATTAGTGAATTTGGTTCAATGCTAAAAGCTGTGGTGCCTCTTCTTCTTTAAGCATTAACTGGCAAATGTTTTTACCCTATATAAAATGTTACAATTCCTAACTCAGAATTGCAACTTTATTTTAATTGGTACGAAAAAAACAGGAAGTAGAAGGTGACTTAAAATAAATGTTTGAAATGTATATTGGCTAAAACATATAGCATTTTTTTATGTTTTGTCAACTAACACTGTGTTTTGGTTACAAGTCCACTTGGAGTATTCAAGAAGAGAATATTACGTCATATTGTCCCGTTTCTGTATAAAATGTATATCTTTGAACAGCCAATTGGAGGTGCTGTGCATCCATCATAAAGAAAACCCAAGTTTAACAGTGTGTGTTAAAAAAAGGCACCTCTGTACCCAATGAACCGGTCGTGTTAATTGGCTCATGCTCTTGGTTGCTATGGTTACGAGGCCACTTTTTACGCTTTTGCACCTGAGTTCGTTTTTTATTTTCTGTCCTCCGATGTCTCTTTGTAGAAACTACACTTCAGGAAACAGCCACTAGAGGCCGCTATTACTTCAGTGACAACGCAGCGATGTCACAAGTGGCTTTGTTCGCCCGTTAGACTTGTATCAGCTACTGTCCAGTTTAAGCATTCAAAGTGGCATTCTCAGAGTTAAATAAAACAAACATTCTATCATACGTACTGGTTGTAGAGTATGGACGCTATACTTTTTTGAGTAATGTGGGTCAATAACAAAACGCTTTTCCCAAATCCAACATGTTAGAGTCATGTACACTAAATAAGCCCGTGTTGCTGTTTTTACAGATGAAATAACCAACATACACTACTGTTTGGGGTCACTTAGAAATGTCCTCATTTTTTAAAGAGAAGAACATTTTGTCCATTAAAAAACATAAAATCAGAAATCCACGCAGACATTGTTAATTTTGTAAATTACTATTGTAGCTGGTTTGGCTGATTTTTAATGGAATTTCTTCATAGGCGCAAAGAGGCCCTTTATCACTCCCATCACTCCTGGGAGGATGGCAATCATGGGGGGACCCAGATCCCAATCATAAGAGTGGCACTGCCCTAAATAGAGGTCAGGGCCCTGCTCACGCATCTTGACTGCATTTCATTGTAGGGGGTCCAAGAGTTACAGATGATACTTGAAGAGATCAAAATATGGCAGAAATGGAGACTCAATAAGAGATGGTAAGGGAAAAAATAAATAGCCTGGAGCTAAGAAGAGGTGTTTTAGAGGTGGGAAAATGCCATGAAAGGGCAATGGAGGATTGCGAGGAGAATTGGCGTAAAGTTGGCACGGGAACGAAGTTTAGTGCTCCCAAACCTTGTAATGACTTCTGAACCTTACCGTCAGTTTTTAGGCTAGCTCTTTTAAGGTGTAGAAATAATTCAAAATGACCTGCATGAGCCAGTGTTTCACAGAGGTTCTGGCATTGGTGAAAAACACGTGGAGGGCAACAGGATCCGGCTATGACACAGATTTACCCTGGGAGCTGAGACAAGCTTTTAAATCATTTGGAGCAGCTTAGTGGGACTAAGCCGCTGCTGCCATACAAATCAAGGGCACGCACCAGGAAAACATTGTCTCAGATCTGCATCCATCATCTGTAAAGGTATTAGGGAAAAGCTGAACAAATATGGCAACTACAATTGATACGGGTGCTTGGCAAGGGTCACATGAGGTGAATCTGGCAAGTAATGAAAGCCACAGAGGTCAAAAAACCCACTGATATGTCTGCTACTTTGTTGTCTGTCACACACCATTTTTCCACCATATCCTCTACTCTCCCCACGCAGACCTGGATGCTTCCCTTATTGAACCCAATTCCCTGACTACTTAAATACAGTATCTCACAAAAGGGAGTACACCCCTCACATTTTTGTAAATGTTTTATTATATCTTTTCATGTGACAACACAGAAGAAATGACGCTCTGCTACAATGTAAAGTAGTGAGTTTGCAGCCTGTATAACAGTGTAAATTTGCTGTTCCCTTAAAAATAACTCAACATACAGCTATTAATGTCTAAACCTTGAGTACACCCCTAAGTGGAAATGTCGAAATTGAGTCCAAATTGGGCCCAATTAGCCATTTTCCCTCCCCGGTGTCATGTGACTTGTTAGTGTTACAAGGTCTCAGGTGTGAATGGGGAGCAGGTGTGTTACATTTGGTGTTATCGCTCTCACACTCTCTCATACTGGTCACTGAAAGTTCAACATGGCACCTCATGGCAAAGAACTCTCCGAGGAGCTGAAAAAAGAATTGTTGCTCTACATAAAGATGGCCTATAGGAATGTATAAGAAGGCTATAAGAAGATTGCCAAGACCCTAAAACTAAGATGCAGCACGGTGGGCAAGACCATACAGCGGTTTCACAGGACAGGTTCCACTCAGAACAGGCCTTGCCATGGTTGACCAAAGAAGCTGAGTGCACATGCTCAGCATCGTATCCAGAGGTTGTCTTTGGGAAATAGACGTATGAGTGCCGTTGGGGGTCAGCCTGTCAGTGCTCAGACCATACGCAGCACACTGCATCAAATTGGTCTGCATGGCTGTCATCCCAGATGGAAGCCTCTTCTGAAGATGATGCACAAGAAAGCCCGCAAACAGGTTGCTGAAAACAAGCAGACTAAGGACATGGATTACTGGAACCATCTCTTGTGGTCCGATGAGACCAAGATAAACTTATTTGGTTCAGATGGTGTCAAGCGTGTGTGGCGGCAAACAAGTGAGGAGTACAAAGTGTCTCTTGCCTACAGTCCAGCATGGTGGTGGGAGTGTCATGGTCTGGGCCTGCATGAGTGCTGCCGGCACTGGGGAGCTACAGTTCATTGAGGGAACCATGAATGCCAGCATGTACTGTGACATACTGAAGCAGAGCATGATCCTCTCCCTTCCGAGACTGGGCCGCAGGGCAGTATTCCAACAGGATAACCACCCCAAACACACCTCCAGGACGACCACTGCCTTGCTAAAGAAGCTGAGGGGAAAGGTGATGGACTGGCCAAGCATGTCTCAGACCTTAACCCTATTGAGAATCTGTGGGGACTCCTCAAATGGAAGGTGGGGGAGTGCAAGATCTCTAACATCCACCAGCTCCATGTCGTCACGGAGGAGTGGAAGAGGACTCCAGTGGCAACCTGTGAAGCTCTGGTGAACTCCATGCCCATGTCACGATCCAGGACGTCGGCGTCCTGAACCGCAATACAGCCGATCACCTGAGTACCTGTGGATAGCGGCTACTCGATACCTACCTTCCCCGTTGCCCAGTCACGGTCCTCCTCGGGGCTGTGCTTCGGAGTGCCCGCATCCAGCAGGTACTTGTGCTATACTTCCCCCGCTGCCTTCTCTCCAAAGGCCAAATTTCAATAAAAGCATTGGCTAAAGCTGTCATACCACAGATACAACTCTCACTTACACTCGCCTTAATACCAATAGAGAAGTAGTGTTTGCCTCTTATTTAGTCTTGCTCTTCTATCTAAAGTGTTAACAAAATATGTTATTGTGGGAGTGAATGGTTTTTATCCAGAAGTTGCGGTTTATGGCTCTGCCATGTTCTACCAACCGCTACCTTGCTGTGTGTTAAAGGCTTGGCATGTTTGCTACTATACTACCACCTAGTGGTTGCTATAATAACTCTCTGTTCCTCGCATCTACTATGGAAGGGTTAAAAAAACCATGCATAAAAATGCATTAGTGCACAGACTGCTTCATCTGCTACTCACTTACCCGTAAGGGATGGAGGAAGCAATAATGAGATTTTTATTGCCCCTTTTTTTTTCCAAGACAAAATATATTGCTATATTAGTCACCAATAATATGGAGTAGCTTGTTATACCTTTAAGTGTGGCCATCGTGTTCATTCTGTCATATATTGGTTAACGTAAGCTTCTTTAGGTACAATGGCAGGCGACTTACGACAAGGCTGTGTCTAAAAGAATTAACCGAGTAATTATCAGTAGTCAGCAAGTGTTAATCCAGGGGATGGATGAAAACACAGGATCGGTGCTGTTCCCAGTGTTTCATAAACACCAGTATATACCTATACTGGAAAATAACAAGCTATTCCAGTTCCAGAGTTGTTTTGGTCTTAAAGAGGATCCACCACATCTAAAAGAAAACCATGAGTGAATTTTTATCTTTATATAATGTATGTTTTAGGGCAAATCTTAAAAAAAATTAAAAAAAACGGATGCACATTATGAAAAACATAAATCAAGTTTTTTAAAAATGTACATAAAACAAAGCAAGGAATCAGCGCACAACCCAGCGAATACCATTCTGAAGCACAAACATCGGGGATTCGGTCACTCTATATGGACATATATCGCTAAGTCCGCCACTATGTCAAAGTACCCCAAGTTTGGCTATGTAGGATATTATAACATATTTCATATTCTCTATCTGGATTTTGTATACCTCTCTAGCTAGATACAGACAGGAGGTTCCTTTATAAAGCCAATAAAAGAAATAGTTTAGTGCAAGAGATCAGTTTACTGCTATGACAGTAATATGGCACCTAGTGCACAAAAGAATGCAAAAGAGGAAAGGATTATATAATGATTTATATGAAAGGGAAAATAGAACATATAAAGGAATTAAAATTAGATTCAGAGATACACAGGACTGTCGCAATGTTACCTTCCATTAACATTACCAATTATATTCAAGTTATTTGGTTCAGTACAGCTTGTATTTTATTCAGCTGCATAAGAACCACTAACTTCTAATTAAAATTGAGATCCACCTAGTCTGCCCATTTTGCCTGATCTAAAGGATTGAAAACCCCCTACCTCTTCTGCTAGGAGACTGTTCCATTTATCTACTATCCTCCCGGTAAAGTACCCTCTAGTTTTAGAACCAGTTCTAACATCGCTCC
This sequence comes from Spea multiplicata, assembly GCA_009364415.1. Lineage (NCBI taxonomy): Eukaryota > Metazoa > Chordata > Amphibia > Anura > Pelobatidae > Spea > Spea multiplicata. Next base: position 13,694 of record VKOC01046914.1, read on the forward strand.
TCCTTTCAGATAAGCTTGCCTCCTGAAATTTGTAATTTCCATTTAAGTATCTATTTTTTTCTATTGCATCTCTGCTCTATTTTGTTTCCTTCAGAGCCGGACATATTAAAATCCCTTAGTCTTTCCTGATAATTTCTAAATTGCAAGCCACTAAACATTTTTGTAGCCCTTCTCTGGACTCTCTCCTATGTGGCAATATCCTTCTGGAGTTGGGGGTCTCCAGAACTGTCCCCAATACTCCGACCAGAGAACCTCCTCCCTCTTCCTGCTATTAAAGCCTCTCGCTATACAACCTAGCACCCTGCTTGTTTTTTATTTTACGCTTTATTAAGTCGTCAGAAATAATTGTTTCCAAGTCCGTCTCTTCCGTTGTCACTGACAGAACAGGGTCCCCAATGCTATACGCTGCCTTGGGATTATTTTACATTTATCAACCATAAACTGCAGCTGCCACACTCTCTACCGTTCTTCTAATTAAATTATTTGCCATTTGACTTATTCCACCTGGAAGCAGACCTTTGCAGATCATCTGCAAAAAGATATATATACCTTACCATTAAGACATTGTGTAATATCACTGATAAAAATAAGAAAAAGTACAGATCCCAATACTGATCCCCGAGGTACCCCACTAGTAGTAACAAGTCCTTCCTCTGAATATACACCATTGACTATAACCTTCTGCCTCTTGTCACTCAATGAAATTGATCCTGCAAACCATTTACTTCCAGATATTTAACAATCCTATCCTTTAGCATGGTTTCCCCATTCATTTGCCAGCTACTGATGTAAGGCTTACTGGACTGTAGTCGGCTGAGTCTTCCCTGCTACACTTTTTGTGCAGTGGTACTACGGTTGCCAACTACCATTCTTCTAGAACTACTCCTGCCATTAGTAAACGGTTAAATAGGTCTGCTAGCGGTTGCGCCAGGAAGCTCCTTTTTAATAATTTTGGATATATCCCATCAGTTCACATATATTTGTCTGTTTTTACTTTGATAGTAAACACCTCTGTGTTACATATCATTATTTCTCTTGGCTAACAAAGGTCCCTCACCTTCATCTGTATTTAGGCAGTTGGGTAGATCTCTGCCCTCATTTATACAATTATTTCCACGTCTTTAGTTTAATTATTCCTGGTTTATGTTTTTTTCTCTCTTTTATATCTAAAAAGGTTTTTTCACCTTTTTTGTTAACCCGGTATGTGCTTTGGTGCGTCTAATAATGCGCTTTGCCTCCCTAAGCTTAGCTTTAAATTTGCTCTCATCTTCCTCATTTTGAGTTTATGGTTCCTAAAATCTAAATTCTTCTTCTTCAGTATACTTGCCATGTCTGCTACATTGTGATTTGATTCCTTATTGTGCATTAGACGTTTACTTTGTTTCCGTCTGTGGATTTAAGATTATTAACATAAATGCATAATGAAGCATAAGCAAACATGTAAAGTGTTTCTAAAAAAGGGGATTAAAGTCGAACAGCTTTGATTAGGTGACAGTAAAGTAGATTGTCTTGCAGATTATCTTATTCCACCTTCCAAAGCAAGTCCGCCATCCTGCAGATTCCACCGCTGGATAAAACCATTAAGCCCAGCTTGTTCCTAAATACGATTATGAATGAAATTAAAACTGGGACTCCTGCCAGACCTTTTCTTGATTTTACGGCTATAAAAGACAAGCATCCTATTCCTTTGCTTTGTACTAAAGGGGAAAGGCTCTCGGTTGGTACCAGGAGCCATCAAGAGTTCCAGCTGCGTAGGCTCTGTTTTATGAGCGTGTAGACTTTTTTTCACACCGGTGGTAGGACCCCCAAGTTTCCAAAATGAGCAAAGGCCGTCCAGATTTGAGGATGGAAATGCCCGATGATTTCTACCTTCCCATTCCTGTGGAAACCACTAACATTACATCTCTCAGCCCATTTCTGGTACCCCAAACACATTTGGGGACCCCGGGCATGTTTATGAGCATGTCGGCCTTTATGTTATTTACCATCATTTTTGGCTTCCCTCTCAACCTGCTGACCATCATCTGCACTGCAAAGTATAAGAAGCTGCGTTCCCACCTCAACTACATTCTGGTAAACTTGGCTGTTGCCAACCTTATAGTCATCACCTTTGGTTCCACAACTGCCTTTTACAGCTTTTCTCAGATGTACTTCTCTCTGGGTACTTTGGCATGCAAGATAGAAGGTTTTACTGCCACTCTTGGAGGTAAGCGCTTATATTGCCTTCACCATAACATTTCGTTAATCTTATTTTGGGTTTAATCACAGGTGAAAATGTGATGTCACCCTGGGTGAGGCTCACCAAGTAATAGCTCCTGATCTGACCTGGTGGCACAGGCTATTAACCTGGACGTTGCCACTATTACTTGTTAATATCGGAACATTGAAATTGTTGGCATTCCTAGGCCATAAAGACACCTTGAATTATTATTATTTTCATTTTCCATGAACTTTAAATTAGAGAAAATCCAAATAAAGAAACGCGCCTGGCACTTACGCTTTCCTATAAACTGTATATATTTCTTTTCCCAATGAAATAATCCATTAGTTGGTGAATTGGTGAAATAAGTTAAATCATAAGATCATGATCAAGCACCTGGTAAAAGCTATCAAGCTTTTTTTGTAGCTGAGCTACGCGTTCCACAATGTTGCATTGCTATTAACCTTTTCATCACCAACTGATGGATTATTTAATTGAAGAAAGGAATATATATGGGAAAGCGTTTCTTTATTTGGATTCACTAATTGTTGCTGAGGCCAGTTGGAGCAAGTTCCGGCTTCCTACTGAGGGATAGTCTTTTGCTTTCCAGCTGAAGTGGCAGCCCAGGACTTTATCTTACTTAATATAAGATAATTATAATAATGAAGATCCATCAAGGAAAACCTGAAGAGATTTTAGTTATGGACTGAATTCTCCAGGACTGTTATAGTATTAAGAGTATAAGAGTACTTTCATTGGATGTTACTTTATATTGGATGAATGGAAACATGGTGAATGCTTTTTTGCTTTATGTGATCATTTTTCTATAAATACAGGGAAACTTGCGCAATGATGCCAGGTGTCCTCTCAAGTTCAGCACTATAACCTTATTGTTCTTTAAGGGTCTGGCTTCTATTTTTTTGTAGGGAAAAACTCTAAATTAAATTGATAGTAGCATAATTCCTTTTAAAAGGCCATCATAGCAGCTTATTTAATTATAATATGATTGCAAGTGCCTACATCTTCTTGACAACATTTTAAACCAAAACACAGACTGTATTCATTAAATGACAATGTACAGGACAACATGGATACCCAGCACAAGTTCTAAGAATGGTAAAAGTTGAGGTCATTTTATTAGCAAAGGACTAATCTCAGTAAACATGATCCATACGCTGCCATTGTTGAGTCAGACCAGATGCTTTTTTAAATTAACCAAATGCTTCAAGATCTTCCGGTCTTCGCAATTTGGCGAGAAACTGATTAGGGTTTTAACCATTGGGTTTAACATCTGGTGAGTTCTTCATCTGTATCCCAGTAAAGCCAGTGATACTGGGAAGAGCTTGGTTTGAAGTTTTATCTGTTCAGCCATAGTTGCTGTTGTTCCTCACTTTTATCTGTCCTGTCTGGCTTTTCCATCTTCATCGATGTCTGCTTGGAATAATGCCTCTTTCTTTCCAGGAATCATCAGCTTGTGGTCTCTTGCTGTGGTGGCCTTTGAAAGGTTTCTTGTGATCTGTAAGCCGATGGGTAGCTTCACATTCCGCGAGAGCCATGCTATTATGGGCTGTGTCTTAACCTGGATTATTGGGTTTGTAGCAGCAACTCCACCATTGCTGGGCTGGAGCAGGTAAGATACCCTTTAATTATTGTACACATCAAAAATGTGGGCCATTGCCATTCACACTTTTCTAGGTAGTAAAAAAATGGATACAGAAGCTGTTGGCTGAAAGTTGGGACCAATAATAAAAACTGAAGTAAAAGCTGAGTCTTTAGGCCTACGTTTATTTGAATTTATATAAAAAGAAAATAATGTAATTATTTGTTCCTGGCTGCTAGAGAAAGCAGTCTCAACAACACTAAATCACAAAGACAAACATTATATATACAATAGATTGTTGAGGGCAACCAGTTACTCCATGAAAAAAGGTCACCCAGCCCAGATTTTCATAAATTATATATATATATATATATTTTAATTTACGTTCATTGCGTAAACAAGCGATATGATTGGGTCTGGTATCACCTTTCCTTTATTTAAAGGATCTCATGACGTTCTTTGTCTGCTTTTGGTCTTTGTTCAGGTACATCCCCGAAGGCTTGCAGTGCTCCTGTGGACCTGATTGGTACACTGTGAATAACAAGTGGAACAATGAGTCCTATGTAATGTTCCTCTTCTGTTTTTGCTTTGGGTTCCCTCTGGCCACCATCCTGTTTTCCTATGGGCGTCTGCTTCTCACCCTCCATGCTGTAAGTTTCGCTCATATATATAGCATCTCATTCATAAGGAAATAAGGGTACTCAGTGTCATACTAGGTTGGAGGTAAATCATAAAGACTTTGAACTCTTTACAGTACCCCACCAAAATACAATAAAATAAAGGAATTTGGTTTGAAGAAAGAACATTTTTGGCCTCCAGCAGCACCCCTAAATACATTTTGGGAAACCCCACATCGCCAGCATAGAAATGTAAAGAGCGTGAATAATATTATATTTGCTTTAACTGCTGACACAGAGCTCCATATTTTATTAATGCAATGTTTTATTGCTCTTAAGCATTATTGTGGTGACTGCTTTATCCAACATATAACCCTAACCCAAATCTAACAACAAATTTAACATTCCCTAAGAATATTCCAACATATGAAGAGTTAGAATGTTATTTCATTCAATATATAAGTTAGCTTAAGAGTATAATAAACAATTATGGCCATTTTGACAACGGTCCAAGTCATATTTTGAGATAAGCAAAGTCACTTATCTTCCAGATACCTGTGAGGCCCAAACTTGATCAGAAGTCCTTCTGGTCTTAAGACACTACCATGTCCTGGGGCTTGATGATCATGCCAACATTATTACTTTTAAAGTTGCTCAGACAAGTGAAGTAATATAGAAGAGTGGGGCAGCTTGCTGAATACACATAGCTTCACGCTACACTTCTACATCCATTAAAGGCGGCCACATGTAAGCCTCAGACACAGGCCGGCAACTTTGGGCTACTAGGCTTAACCTCTGGGCATTACCATTGCTTTAATATAGCAGATTTTCTTTGCAGTGCTTGCTTTGGAGGATCAGTAGCCACTCTGGTTCTGTATTTGTGTAGGTTGCCAAACAGCAGGAGCAGTCGGCCACCACTCAGAAAGCCGAGCGTGAAGTGACCAAGATGGTGATTGTGATGGTTGCCGGGTTCTTGGTTTGCTGGCTCCCATATGCTTCATTCGCTTTATGGGTTGTAACCCACCGTGGAGAGGATTTTGACCTACGAATGTCCTCCATCCCTTCTGTATTCTCAAAGGCTTCTACAGTCTACAACCCATTTATTTACATCTTCATGAACAGACAGGTGAGATGATAAAAATATGCAAATGAATTCGGTATAGTTAACCCTAGGTTAGTATTTACTCTAAGCTTTGGATTCCATAAATTGTGACAATAATGGACCGACTGTCTAATTTCTACTGCACAGCGATTATATGGTGCGTCAGTACACATCTTTGTTGTGCGATTGTGTTGCTTCATCGGGAACATACATTTATAACTAGCTTTAATTTTGACTCCAACTAAAACTGGAGCTGTCCAGTGGCATAACTTGGCCTTAAGCCTTCTCCTTTCGGAGAAGACGAATTCCTAGAAATACACATGGAGCAGCCTTTAGTGCTGACTAATTCACATTCTTCACACTGATACATGAGCCTCCTAGCCGCTGTTCACTCAATTAAGGATATCTTTAAAGGGGAACTCCTTCCATTCTCCTTCTTATTATTTATATTGTGAGTAGGGTAGGTAGCAACGTGTGCCACGTAGAAGAGCAGGAAAACGTTCATAAAGCTTTGTTCCTTAGGTATTAGGTTTCCCAGCATGATTTAGTGCATGCAGTGTTCACTACAGATATGTGTTGCCTTTCGCAGCTGGATTTCTGAAGCACCATACATAAAGCTACATAACACTGAAGGCTGAGAGGCTTAGGGAATGGTAAATGATTCTCCATAGGATGGTTTTACCAAATACGTTTGCTAGTAATTCAGTATTCAGGGTAGTAAATACCTGTGATTGGGACCACAGTAATTATTTATTAGTTAACAGTAAGTATGGTTTATTTTTGCCTTTTCCATTCTCACATTTGTTTCCTTTGCGTCCCCGCAGTTCCGCTCCTGCATGATGAAACTGATCTTCTGTGGCAAAAATCCATTAGGTGATGATGAGGATACATCTGCATCTGGATCCACCCAGGTGTCTTCAGTGTCCAGCAGTCAGGTGGCTCCAGCATAATGCCAGCCACGTCCGGCTCCTGTTCTGCCACGTCTGCTGCCACGGCTCTGTGCCCTCAACAGCTTCCAGGTCACTCCACACCCAGCCAAGAATCCACATCCAGCCCCTCAACCCACAGCTTGTTTTATCATTGAAATGAAACATAATTTTAGCCCATTAGACAAAGCAACAGGGGTCAACCTACCCCTTTCTCGATAGCTCCAGTTCTATTTATTGCACAGGTCCTAAAGTATGAACCCATGTAAAAAAAAGATGTTGGCCTCCAACCCTCATCATCACCAGAAAACAGCTGCTTGAGGATAATGAGACTTGTAGTTCAACAACAGCTGACATACTAGAGGTTGACCATGCAGGACATGTAAATGCAGCCACGTGGCATCAGTGCTGATTTTCATCAGGGTCACTCCAAGCTGAGAACCTGGTTCCTATAAGGGACAACCTGGCAAGGGCTACAGTTGAAGGACATCAATGTCTCTCTGGGTAACCCAGCTAGACATTTATGTCTGTTCCTCAGCAAGCATTAGGCGTAGTGTGAATAGGAAATCAGCAAGCAGAAACCCAAACCTGGGTGATCTGGCACCTTTAGTGCTGGAAAATCAACACCAAGATGCCAAAGCGGCACCAAGATGAGCACAGAAACTATGTTTGGAACATATTTTCTGTCCTTTTTCAGTTTTCTCTACCAATTCTTTAAGAGTCCTTTTAAATATATTTTACTTAATCTGGAATTAGTTGGACACAGAGGGTTTTAATGTAGCAGAACTTGAAGTTGTCGTACCCCTAAAAACACTTCCTCACCAGGGTCAGATTTCACCGAAGGCACAACTAGACAAAAAATCAACAAGTGTCCCACAGGTGTTTCATAAATAATTTTTTTTTAAAAATCATTAAAAAAAGAAAAGCCGATATTAGTCATGTTATGGATGGGGCATCAGCAGCACAAGACAGGGGATTGGCAAAGCTGGTGGGGTTGATATTTTATACATGCCCGTTTGCCCCTTACAGTACAGTTGAAGATGGGAATCTGTTGTTAGGCCTAGGGTACCATGTGAGAATTCTGTCCCTGTTGCCAACATTGCTTTGCACTCTACAAATACTGGCAGACGTCTACCTTTTAAGTTACTTTTTATAACTGACTGAGTCAAAGTTATTAAGCGTTAAAAGGGTTAAGGTAACATATTATTTGAGGTGGCCAAACCAAAGATCCCATAAACCTCTCAGTTGCCGACAGGTTGAAGACAGATGCGGAGTTTGTCTACCATTGATGGTCCAGCTTGGCTTTTCCAGCCTTTCCACCAAGCAGCCCACACCAGCCTGCCCTGTGCCACGTGGTATAAAGAGATACAATCTAACCAGCATGTTCATGTGTAAAGCATATAAGTATATATTAGATGGTGGATTTGGTTCCGGTTGTTCACATGCAACACATCTTTCTTTTGTAAATTACTGCTGAGTTGTTCCTCAGATATCAGCAATGTCAAGAGGTACATCTGCTGGAACCCACCATATGTGGCACGTAGGTACAGGATTCTTGTTCTGGAGGAACAGAGGATGGGGGAATCCCTCCCCAAATGTTGTATATATTTCAAAACCAAGGCTGCTATATCATGGAAACTATTGGAGGAAAGCTACATTTAGCTGGAAAACTCTGATACTCAAAGGCGGTAACCATCTATACTGTAAGGATATCCCTGCTTGAGCATAGATATATTATCATCAAGAAGGGGCATCGTTACTAACGGACTTGGGACCTGTTTTTGAGTTTTGGAGTTATTAAGTCCCGATCTATGACTGATAAGTAATTTATTGGACCCTGTCAATGAGTTTATAATAAATGTGTGCTCTGCTGGAAGCAAATGGTTTATGTAGCCCCCTCCGCACATCCGTGTTAAACCTTTTTTTGGGGCCTGACCCTGATGGGAACATTCTCTAAGGAAGCTTACTGACATGTTCTATATTGTAAATAACATACCCCAAAGCTTTTCTTCCAGGCTTATACCTGTATGTCTTTGTCTGTAACAATCTAGTTTATATCTGGGCACCTGTCTTTCATTTAATAAATATATCAGATGCATCTTTACCCTTTGCATTTTTGAAGCTGTTTTTGTGTGTATGTTTTATAGCTTTTCCTGATCGTGAGTGACTGGGCTGTCCCGTAAAGCCTTTTTAAATTTTATTTTACAATTAGGGATTGAAGGCCACCAAGGGAGTCATTGGTATAAATACAACTCGGACGGTTTTGATATCAAATAATTGGGACTGCGGCAGCAGGTTTATTGTTGGCAATTATCCAAATGGCCACATGGGGGCGTAGAAACACATCCAGGTCTTTGGGGAACTTTTCTAAACCATCAACATGCTCCCTGTTTGTGTTTTATCTGTAGCGGATTTCAGCGATTATGAGTGTGTGTAACTGGGGCATGTGCGCTCCGACAAATGTGTGTGTAGGTGAGCGTGGGGCGGTTGATTTTGCAGAAACATCTGTTATCGATGGGAATTTCACAAATCCTGTGTGTGCCAAATGTGTCAGGACCCCCACAAGTTAAGGGCTTCCGCTGTGTATTGAGAAAGTCAACAACAATTATGCCCAGCTGGTGCAGAGTATTCTTCAACCACATCCATTAATACTAAAGCTAGAAAGCCAGTCTATAAATATTAAATACATTTACATAATACTGTTTCCTCCTGACCACCAATATATTCTATAAGTGGTAACACTAAAACATATCGATTCTTTAACAGTAGCAATCTGTGATGGGTTCCTTAGAGGGACACTTCAACCACCATATGCAGATGTTAACTATGTCCCCTTTAAAATTCAATTTGCATACATTCACAGAAATTGGGACACCAGTATACACCAGATCTTACCACATTTTGGTCTTTTACCACTATCATCTTATGTATCTGTGAAGGATATGGCTTCATCATGGGCTCAGGGACCAGGATCCATTTCAATGGCATCAGTAGTGCAATGTTTATTAGAAATAAATTGCAATGGAGAGCATGGAAAATGTTCATTCTTGTGACATTAAAATCTATTAAAGTAATGAATGATGAGTCAAATCAGGGCCAATCAGGATTAAGCAGAGGAATAAAGAGGTTCATTAGGACAGCAAAATGTGGGATATGGAGGAGGTTGGTATGGCCCATAACTTGAATGAAGGTTGGTATGGCCCATAAAATGATATCCAGGGGCTTGACTTCACACTTACACAGCCGCTTCCTTTTAATGGGTCATCTCTTATAAAATCACAATAATATTTTTAATACAGTATTTTGGTAACAATGACATTAGCCTGCTTATGGGTTATTTTGATAATTTCTCGTAACTTAATAGAGGAAAACTGTGATGATTTGGGAATTGTGCATGTACAGTTGGTAACGGGTTCAATAATTGGGATGTTGGCAGGGTATAGGGCCAATTTACTTTGCCACATCCTAGGCACAATTTTACAAGGAACTAAGTAAACCTTAGAAGATCTGTCATTTCATTCTTAACCCGAAGGTTTATTCACATAACACACTTGCTGCAGGTTTTTGCTTTCTGACACTAAAGGAGCTTGAAGCTTTAAATTACCTATTAAATACATTACCTCTAATGAGGCAATAAACTGACCAGGACCCAGAATCAATTTAGGACCCTTGATTACTCTGCCAATGGACAAAAAGGTGGAAGGGGAATACCAATGATTACAAAGAACTACCGGTATTTCCAAAAAAGCTTCCAATGCTTTTAGGCAATATTGTATATTAATGGCACTCTCTAGAACAGCGGTTCCCAGCCCAATCCTCAAGACACACTAACAGGGCAGAGTTTAATAACCACATTCTATTCCATCGGGAAATTCGTAAATCCTGGACTGGTTGGTGAGCAAATAAACCTTAGCAGATTTCTTGTATTCTTTCCACTGAAGGGTTAATCACATAAAACACAAACCGTTAAGAAGTTTTGTATGTTTGAATGGCAACAACCTATCAGTGTCTACTATTGTGTTACATGATACAAATTCCCTGCAAAAAAATGTGAATGAGGCAAAACATGTACATGACCTATTTTTACATGACCTTTTTTAGCTTTTAACTACAAAATTGTTAAATTCATCAGCATAGATAGCACAGAAACTTTCAAACACCATAGCAACCAATGGAATGTTCCTGCTGATCAAACCATTCCATTGGTTGCTATGGTGATAAGACCCCTCTTCAAATTTTGCTCCAGAGTGATTGCACATATAAACTCCACATATTTAATGTGCTTGTTACACAGAGCTTGCAATCAGAACTAAATGGCACACAGCCTGTTCTGATCTTGGCCTCGGGGGAGTGAAGTTTGCCAAGGTGATTTAGAAGTCACTGAGCAGTCGCCAGTCCATCCAGAGCCTTAAAATTGTAAATACAAGGATCTGGTACCCAAGCTGCCTGCTCAATGCTTAGAAAGATGAGGGGGGGGGGTTCTAGTCGGATACCACATTCCTCCTTTTGCCATTCTGCCCCCCAGCGGCAACTTAGGTGCTTTGCCGAGTTCTGCTAGTAGTGAACTTTTATTGATAACTCAGAAATAGTTCACAACTAGCGGAATTCCTACCAAGCACCTTAGAAAGGGGGCAGATAGGTGTGGATTGAATATTAGTCCTCCCCTGCTGGTATCATGGGAGACGAATCCTTAATTGGACCACCATACACATATCATCAGATCACCCAGCCCACCAGATCACACAGGTGAGCCTTCATCATTCTGCCGGCATCCTCTAGATCAGGAGGCGATGGTTTGCTCGTACCTACAACACTGCTACTAAAGAGTAACATGGCTCATATTGGGAACAGTTTCAATGAGATATATTTACAGAACATGACATCACACCAGTAACATCTGGCCTAAACCAGGGTTTCTGTCTAATTCTGTGATATATTTCAGGGAGGGCTAAGGGGTTTTTATTTAGAAACAATGTAATTCCTCCAAACGTGGTATTTTGGCAGGAAACAGATTGTATTAGTTGGGGTGCTTCTGGAGAAGAATCTATTAATATGGATACTTAAAAAGCAAACATTCGAGAAACCCTGATTTATCCCACTTTGCATATTTTGTTTATCAGAAAGTGATTCTCATCTTATCATCACAACAACCACTGGCATGATCTTGCTGATTTAACTGTTCCAGTGATAAAAAAACATTTTTTCATAAAATAACTTTGATACTAATATTATTTGATTCCTTTTTTTTTAGTTAGATGCACCCAAGAATTCTGTATACCCCAAAAACATTCATTTCATTTAACCCCGAAAAGCACCTGGTCTAGTGATGTTTAGGGCCTCCAAAATAGTAATACAAATATATTTTTAAACGTTTTCATGTAATACGGCCAGTCTTCCCAAAATGTTCATGTAATGTACAGACATATAAGAGCCCCATCTGTCATTGAGTCACTTGGAATAAGCATGGAATGTATAACCCTAAACAGTAAATATTTATATAATATACATTTAAAACAATTATTTTACTTACAATATTTGAGTTCATGCTTTTAATAGAAAATAAAAGTTTGTGAATTTTCAAAAACTAGTTAATATGTAGGTTGCTTTAATAATAATACTTATGTATTTCTAGCAAAAATGATAGGTAGTTTTTAAATAAAAATGTACATGCAAACATTTGTATCATTTTCTAAAGCAAATAACTATTGATGTTGACAGGTCTGATGTAATTATTATGGCTCCTGTATTGCTAGAGAAATTTGACACTGATGTTTGATCATAAAATTACAAAACCATCTATTTATACCATTAAACTATTAAACTTATCTAAAGTTTGTAAAGTGTACTCAAAACATCAAGTAATTATGTTATGACATCAAATCAACTGTCAGACTCCAAAAATGAGGTCTTGTTCTTTATACTTTTATATTTTTAGTAGGCAAGTCTTCCTTCTCTCAAACCCTGAAGTCCAATCTAATGAACCACCTTATACTTACGATAAGGATGAACATTTGAGCTCAGACGCAATGCAATATTAAGGGCCCTGTGTGATGCATAGTAAAATCAGTGAGATGACTTAAGAACTCTTTACGTGTGCATTATGGAGAGCTATTCTGAACTTCTTGCAGGAGAAGTCTGTTGGGGTTGACCACTTATAATACATAGTGTAGATAGGGGGTTATAGTGTTACAAGGTTAAAGAATACAAATGAATCCATCTTGACTAATTCCCAGCTTCATGTATCTTCAGCCTTTTCTGTACACCATCCATTACTGGCCTGGGGAAGATGAAAAGCCTGGTGGACTTCTCAGTGTGACACACAGCAAGAAATCCCATTACCTATTGTGCTTTAGATATCTGACCCAATTTTATTATTATTATTATTTATATAGTACCATCAGTTTCCAGTGCCAATCTGGCCCTGCCACCATAAAGATACATGGCATGAGCCATTGTTCTAACCACTTATTTATATGGCACTAAACTTTTTATATCTGGAAACTCCAATGTACAGTGTTCTTTTGTCACATAGATCGTGCAAATATGGTAAACACTTTTGTCAATGGGTGACAATAGATTGTCACCCAAGAGAACTTCCTGCTAGCGAGAAACTGATGTTTTGTTAATAAATTCTAAAATAGCTCAGAAGTTTCCAGGATATTTGTAAAATATATTTAATGTAGTGATGTGAAAAAATTCCCCCCCCCTGAATGAAGTTTGTTGTCCCAAAATTCCCTGAAAACAGAGTTTTATGTTACCTGTCCTACACATGGAGTGAGATCTTGTCAAGAGAAGCCCAAAGTCCTTCCTTCATCAGGATTCGGTGACATCTGCAATACGGAGCTAGCACCGCTTTTTAGTCAGTCATCCCCTCCCTTCCGCGTCCATTATGTTCACTTTCCTTATCTACCTACCCAACCCATCACTTAGCTGGAATTCTGCAGGCCATTTCTTCCGAGCTTTCCAGAGATTAACTCTTCTCCTTAATCTGACTTCCCTGGTCTGAACTGAGCCTCCCATGGGGGGATTAATGAAAGGCCTGAACATTTGATGTCATCCCCCATCAGGCTCTTCACTTCACTGTGACATGTTTATAAGATTTGGGGTTCTTTGCACTAACTAGGTCCCGGTACATTGCAGAAAGCAGAGATAATCTCAGGTGCATCTGTCAAAAGGCTTCTGCTAAGTATCTGAATTAAATTACCGCAGGAACCGAGAGCTCTTATCTTAGTCAAGGTGAAAGCTCGTCTTCCAAGCAGACCTTAGTATTACATTTTTGTTCTAAACCAAGCAGCACATTATACTGTCAAGAGGCAGAGCGCCTCATATGCTTCGTTTGGCAGAATAAAGCAAATACTTCAATGCTGGAATGATGACCCATCACTATAACATAAAATCTCAACCTATAGTTTTCGTATTATTAAATCTATTGTTTGCGTTACGCTCGGTTCTTAATTATGTCTTCTAATCAGGAACTTTAATAGTAGGGGTATCAAACTTGCAAAATGTGTTTAACTTTCTATATATATTAACTTTTTAAATATCTGGTTATAAAGCTGGTAGTGTAATGCAGTAACGTTAATACATATTCAATAACATAAAAATGTAGTGTTCAGCCATGCATATCCAGCCATCCTTATGTTTTCAGACGGCTGCTGGCCTTAAAGAGCCAGGGCCACCTCGTGATCGTCAGTTCGGCCCTGTTCATCACCACATAACTGCAGCTATTTAATGTTGTGATTGCATTTTTTCAATTAAAAAAACAAAATTTTTATAGCATTTTATAGAAAAATGTAGTATTATAGTATCCCATGCCCTTCACTGAACATGGTAAAATATGGTAGGCACAGAAGGGCTTTTATCATATGATGTCATTTACACAGCATGGATACTAATGTAAAACGTGGTGAGAGATGTTAGATCAGATGCTGACATCACTTCTACGGCTGTCAACTCGGTGGATCAAGTTAATTATAGCATAATTTAACTTTTTAGTGCGGCTATAACTGGTTTAAAAGCATGTCAATGAATTTTCAATGCTCTAAATACAAATTGTATGAACTCTGTTTCTATAACAAAGTTACCTAAAATGTGCCGCTACTTGAATTTTATACTTTTATTAATAAACGGAGCAATAGAAAAATGATTCCCAGTACTGTTGGAAACCTGAAACATACTCAGTAATTAAAAGGTTCATAATTTTTGTTAACAATATTTAATTGTCATGAGACACAAATACAGACCGTGAGAGGTTAAAACAAAAAAATGTTTGAATTCTCAATTTTCACGTAATAAAAACCTGAGTAAATAATAATGTGATCTGCTAAAGGGAACATCACTTTGCACTTGGTGTGCTTCATTAAATGGCTACAGTTGTTATAAATGTATGAAGATATATTCAGTTGCAAATTAGTTAAAACCGAGCAATCAGCATACTTCCTCTTTATACAAAAGCCCCTTACATCCGTATGCCAGGATGGATAAAATTCATCAGAAATTCTTTTCAGTGGAGAAAAAAGCATAAAAAAAGCAACACAAAGCTTAGAAAACTTGAATTACACAATGCAAGTACATTAACCAACATAAAAAATAAAAAGTGTGATAGAGCTGAGATTAAAACAGGGGAGACTCAATCTCCTGCGAAAATATAATTACAGAAAATCTGCCACATCAAAACTCAAAGGAATAAAGATATTAGATTTTAAGCTAATATGGAAAAGGGCACATAGAGAAAAAACAAAAGGCCCTATCTGTTTCTGGCTTTGAATCCATTAATTTTTAGTTTTTTTGTAAATACATTTTATTAATTTTCAGAAAAAATAAAGTGGATCAGGGGTGGGGGAACAGGCTGTGCTTGGAGCCCTTTATGGAGACCATCTGACAGAATACGGACATCAGAGGGCTTAAAATAGTAGATACCACACATAAAATAGTGGGATACGCAGACGACTTGCTGGTCACCAGACCACGACCGACGTTACCAATCCTTATCAAGGAATTTCGTGAATACAGAGAGCTCGCAACCCTGAAAATGAATCATTCGAAATCGGAAATTTTGAACATCAATGTTCCTGAGCTCACGGCAGTACAGCTGGATCACCAGAGATCTGTCCACTTTATACCAGCACAATTTCCCCCTATAGTAACAACGCTACAAAAAGATCTACGACAATGGTCCCCACAATACATTTCAGGGCTCAGAAGAATCAATGCAATAAAAAATGACCATTATGCCCAGACTGTTATATTTATTTCAAACGATCCCGATTAAAATACCAATGCCCTTTTTTAAAACTTTCTTTTTTACTTTTCTTTCTTTTTTCTCTCTTTCCTTATTTCTTTTTTCTTCTTATTTCTGTTCTAAAATATTTTGTCTGATTGTATAAACGTAGCATTCTAATTTCCTATTTCTAACATCTATTTTCCTTTTGGGTGAATGTTTCTTTTGTTATTTGACTTACCTTACCTAACCCTTTTTCAAGGTACCTGGTCACAGGGCAGATGGCGGGACAGAAAAACACATGTCCTTCCAAAACTTTCATTGAAAGTGCAATTCTACTCTCAGGCAGAAACACAACACAATTATATGCCAATTAAGGCTGGAATGAATATGCATATTTGATGTAAATCCTCAAACCCAATTGCTACGAGGAAGAGTAGTGGTTTTTATTTGTTATACAATTTTTACCTTTTTCTAATTAACACAGTGACCCCAATTTCACAAAGTATAAGAGTATTAGCAAATGGAAAGACATGGAGAAGATGAGATGGGATTTGGAAGCTAAAAAATCTCCCAAGCCATTCTCCTCCTCTCTCTCTTTCATCTGTGACAGAGGTCTTATCCTGTCACCTGAAGTGTCCAGAAAAGTCACTATTAGCCTGATCAACTGACGTAAGCTCCCAGCAAGGAGTCACAAGTCACGGTGAAAAAAGGGAGGAAAGGAGGGGCAACAGATAAAACTCCTATGCCAATTAAGAGATAAAAAGTTTAAAAGGGGTTTCAGCTGGTTTGCTAGTGTCTGGGCTAATCCATCTGTACTTGGTATATAATAAGAGATAGGTCACCCAATTACCCAGCCAAGTGGCAGCCAGGCATCGTAGAAGAGAGGAACTCATTGGGAGCGAGGAGGATAGGGACAAAACAGGGGGTGCAGGAAAGGGACTGGGGGGTTACAATAATAATCAGAAAAAGGGAATTGGGATCCAGAGACACATAGGTTATGGCTGCACAGTGGAATGAAGCTGTGTTCTCTGCCCGGAGAAGACATGATGATGATGATGAAGAGACAACGAGAAGCAGTGTTTTCACATATACAAATTTCAACAACACACGGGGTGAGTAGTTTGGAATTTAGTTGGATCTATGGGAGCCAGGAAGGTCTCTTTAAGCTAGCACTCCTCCACATTGTACCTCAGCTTCTATGATGACCGGACTATGCTGATTGTTTTCTTTTTGTCTTATCAAATAATAGCATCATAAAGATGTAGGCTCTTTGTACAGTAGTTATAAAACTATTGGAACCCCCATATTATTGCTTTAATGTAGACACTGAGATGTTAAGATAATCATTTTCAAAGACATTGCTTATGGGACATCAATGTCTTCATAGAACTGCTGAGTGAAACGTTCTTATCAACGCTGAGGAACCTTACTCAATAATAATAACAAACCTCGTTTGCTATAAGAACACTGATCACTGTCAATTTCTTGTATCTACCACCGTCAAAACACCACCGTATGGAAAAACATGCACTTTCTCCAGTATCCTGAAATGAACTACCTTATCTACAGCCACCAATGGCCAATTTAAATGTAAATGGCAGCAAACCCTCACCCCAATATTTGTCCCATGATTAGGGAGATTTTCTCTTTCACCATATAGTTTAAGTTTGTCCCATAAGCTAACGTACTTGAGATGCCTATATCCATTGAAGAACTAAATCTCTTTCCACTTAATGTATACTAAATTGTTAAAGAAACAGAAGATTATCTTATTGACCCTATGGCATTTAGCATTTAACTGCACAGCCAACGATTGGAAATATGTTGTTAGATCGAGTCCTCTTTATATTTTGTTCCATTGCCGCGACACTTTTAATGCTGCCATCTAACATGGCACTTTATAAATTACCAATCATGGTATATCAAAATGGTCAAACCCAACAGTTTATCAACTTATGTATGAAATAAAATAAGAATAATAATAATGTTATATAATACATTGGTAAAGAGAGGCCAGTTTACATATAAACTGTCCACAAACCAGGGTGTTTTCTGTGTTCAAAGGTCCATTTGAAGGTCCAAATTACCACATTGCACCACGATGGGTCTATCACGTCACCACCCTCTGGATGATATTTGTGGTCATAGCCTCTGTATTTACAAATGGTCTAGTTTTGGTTGCCACCTATAAATTCAAGAAACTCCGGCACCCTTTGAACTGGATCTTGGTCAACTTGGCCATTGCTGACCTCGGGGAGACAGTCATCGCCAGCACCATCAGTGTTGTCAACCAGTGTTTTGGTTATTTCATCCTCGGACATCCGCTTTGTGTCATAGAAGGTTACACAGTTTCAACCTGTGGTAAGATCTTTATGATTTCCTGCCTTCTAAAAATTTAATTTGTGCTAGATAACGGAAAATGATCAGAGACACTAAATTGGAACCGATGAATATGTGCATCATCATTATCAAAACTATAGACATTACTATAGGAATATAAAGAATCATGGAAGAGTTTTCGACATGGCAGAATTCCAAATTTCAGTGTTGTCAAACTGTTTTAATTTGCATATTTTAATAATATGATATATTAAACAAAGGCATTTGGTAGTTGTTCCTGGTCTGGCTATCGTATCTACAAGCTTGGCTGAACGATTGTTTATAACTAGTCTGTGAAAAGATATGTTTTGTTGTTTTCTCATCAGGAATCACCGCTCTCTGGTCCTTAACTATAATTGCCTGGGAAAGATGGTTTGTAGTCTGCAAGCCTTTTGGGAACATTAAGTTTGATGGCAAGCTTGCATGTGCAGGCATAGTGTTCTCGTGGATCTGGGCAGCTAGCTGGTGCGCACCGCCTATGTTTGGTTGGAGCAGGTACGTCCAGCTTGTCTTAATCATGACAATAACTAAACAGCATGTTTAAAAATAGCTTGTATCAATTGTTTAGAACACTGACAACCTTGGAGGTTATGGTCCAAAAGGTTTCCATATGGTTAAAGGTAGGAAGTTTTATAATTAGAACCTCAGAGATGTGTCCTATAAATGTATTGATCTCTGCCTGTAGGTACTGGCCTCATGGCTTGAAGACCTCTTGCGGTCCAGATGTGTTCAGTGGGAACACCGATCCAGGAATTCAGTCATATATGATGGTTCTTATGACGACCTGTTGCATTACCCCTCTGTCCATCATCATCCTGTGCTATATACAAGTTTGGTGGGCCATCCGGAAGGTGAGCCATATCCAGAATTTTGAAGACTCCAACTAACTACCAGAATATTGTAATAAATGCAAGCATTAAAGCCAAAGGAGAGCACACATTTTCAATATGTGTCAATATGTCCATTTTTTTAAGGTGGGGATGTCTGAATGGGATGCAGACTGCCTGCTTAACCCCCCAAAAACACACAGATAGGTCACTGGTGTGTTCAAGTGTGAACCGAGACTCTGGCATTGCGCAATGACCTAATGATACTTCGTTGATATCGATAGCCCCCTAAAAGCAAGAAAACAGTTCTAGATGAAAATGCTTCCGTTGAAAAATCCGAGCGTACAGCCACTTTAGCATCTGTGTTGCTATCCATCTTGATGTATGAAGGGCTCGTACTTTTAATTATTATTGTGTGTGATTTTAAATATCCTGTAATTTAAATTTCCAGGTTGCTCAGCAGCAGAAGGAATCAGAATCCACTCAGAAAGCTGAGCGTGAGGTCTCCAGGATGGTAGTAGTGATGATCATTGCATATATCTTTTGCTGGGGACCATACACCTTTTTTGCTTGCTTTGCTGCTGCCAATCCGGGTTACAGCTTCCACCCTCTGGCTGCCTCACTACCTGCCTACTTTGCCAAGAGTGCCACCATTTACAATCCAATTATTTATGTCTTCATGAACAGACAGGTGAGTTATCACCCCGTACACACTGACTTATACAGACTCCCTATATACGAAACCTCTTCTGAATGATTCAGATATAGATTGGGGATGAAACTTAACGTACTAATGGAAAATTGGGCCATTGAAAACAAAACTGAGATGTTGAATTATAATTATTCTGTATAAATGGCATTATTGTAGTCGTTGTATCCTCAATGTAGTGATACCTGGGAACTATCTAGATTTATTTTATAATCGTTGGATAGTAGCTAAGTGTCAGGCCACCATGGCAGATAAAGGAGTAATGTTTGATGTGCTTATAGCACCACTACTACTACTACTACTTACTACCACTAACATATGTCTAAAATGCCTCATTCTCATTAGAGTACATGCTGTCTCTTTCTTACAGTTCCGGAACTGTATCTATCAACTCTTTGGAAAAAAAGTCGATGATGGATCCGAGTTGTCCACTTCTTCCCGGACAGAAGTGTCTTCGGTTTCCAATTCCTCAGTGTCACCTGCATAAATTACCCATGGCCCTTATATTTTATCCTTTTTCTAGCATTTTATTTGTCTTTTTTTTCTCTGCTCATTCTGTATACAAATCTCTTTGCAGGGGGAGCTATAGCCATATATTCATACAATACAAAAATTAAATATTTGTATTTGCAGCTACAGTGTCCAAAGTGATGTGATGGCTGTGATAGCTGTAATTTTGTATATCTACAAAACTATTATATTTGGGCAGCCGGACTGCTCAAATTATGAGCTTACTAAATGTGAAAACGCAGCAAAATTTAAACAAGTCTGAATTTGAATAAGAAAATACATTAAGTGAATAAACTTAAAATTATATTAAATGCCTAAGAAAATAGGGCAAATAAAATGCATACCTGAGAACGTTCCAGGGTGGACTACTTGGAGCTCTCCCTGTTTTTTTTGGAGAAGTGACTTAGTGAGGAGGCGGGGCCAACTGGACCTGTGGGAGGTGCTAGCCCTGCATTGGACAGAGCTGGTCATGCCTGGGCAGGGCTATCAGTGCATAGGGGCAGGGCTAGCCCTAAATAGTCTAAATTAGGTGATAAGTAGGAGGATGAAGTGGGCATGGCTAAACGATCCCAGAGAAAGAGGAAAGTGACCCGGAGACTAGGGGAAGCAGTGCTTTACCCAGAGACTCCTGATCAAACTCGTGTTATCCCTGATTCTATACCTTACACACATGTATAAAACACCATTCATTTCCCCCCCCCACTTAACTATTAGTATAAAAATGTGTTATTTTATCTTTGTTGTATGCGGAATACAATAGCGCTTTAACATTAAGGATATTTGTGGTAATAGCGTTACAAAACTGCACAGTTAATCATCTTCCACTCAAGGCTACTGCGCAAGCGCGTCTTGCTTGATCTGACAGCAATGCAGTGTTCGTGAGGGATCAATGAAGAATTTATATATATATATATAAGCTTTTCTTCACCTATGCCTTTGGTGGATGCAAGAGCAGCAAAAAAGATAGATGAATACCAAAAAACATAATAATGGAAGTGGCTTTCTGAAGTGCTGGATTTAATTTTTACGGTTTTATCTTAAATAAATCACATTTACTATTCCTTTTATACCTCAGAGAAACACATTTATATCAGGACACTATAGAAGCTGAGGTGGGAGTTATGGTTAAAGATGTACACAAAATATGCTTATCCTTTTTTTAATTATGAAGATTTAAGAATCTGAATTTTTGATGGTAAATACATATTTATTTGACTTTAGCATGTTGTTTGCGGTGTGAATTTTCTTATGTGTGAAATCTTCACCGTGCATAACCACGGTACCATACTTGAAAGGTTTTCTTGCCCCAAAGCAACATTCCCAACGGACTTTACTGCTCCATCACCCCACTTTCGTAGCAGGTCCATCTGTCTCAATGTACCACACGCAAGGATGTAATATCAATCTCTTGCTGTTTGTGAGGCAGAGGCAATTATGGAGTCGGATCACAGAAGATAATGCTACCATCCGAGGACCAAATAGTGCATCACAATACAAGATCGTAGCTATGTGGGACAGTAGGCCAAAAACATGGCTGTCGCAGATAAATTGGGACTGTAGGGAGGTATGCAGTACCTGTCCTTCAGGATGATGGAGGGTGCAATAAAGGAGGAGGGGTAAATGGTAGAAAATAAAATTTATTGTAATTGTGTTGTTGTTGATGTCATGTTGGTGGAGCACACATGATTGTGTTTAAAGATAATGTAAATGAGGGACTACTGTAACACTGCTGTGTTGTCAGGTGTGACAAGTAATTTTGATGTTGTGCACAACCATACCTCCCATGTGTATTGTTTTAAACAGGAGAGTCCCAATTTTGGCTATATATAACTGTGTTACAAAAGGTACTCAGTGCAGTGGGGTAACTCTGGATGGACAGAGAAAAGGGACCCTACGTATTATGGAGTAAAAAACATCTATACCCATGCCTTCAAAAGTGAGGTCCACGCCTGCCCTATAGCACCCCTTAGCTGCAGAGGATGGAATAGGAGGCTTTCCCTCTCCACAGAGGGTGGATGTGCAGCTGATGCCCTGCACCCTGTCCACACTCTCATGATTAGAACATCTCTAGGTGACACACGTGCATACACGCCAAAGCTGGCACAACATGGCAGTACCACACAAAAGTTTCAAGGCGTTGGATGACTCCCATGTTCTATATGGAATCTCTGGAGCCTGTAATAAAATGCTTGTGTATCACAGGACAGATCCTTCAATGACATCATCCTCCCGTAATCCATACATGCAAACATTAAAAGGTCTTTGGTCGGGGTATCTCAATTACATGAGGCTGTGTCACATCACAGAGCAACTCTGCGTATCTAGACATAATGCTACGCTCTGCATCTCATCCCACCTTCTCCCATTTCTCACATGAATAATCCCTGTTTCACTGTGAAACATGGACTACACAGAACATATTACCAACAGTATTATGGAATATAATGGCACTAAATAATGGAACACTAATCACAGCGCCTAAAAATTGGCATGCCCGTCAGCACAAACCGCCAATGGTATACAAATCCTCTTGTTGCGATGAGCGGCAACTGTGCGAACCCACCCGATATATACTGTTTTCTTATTATAAATTGGATCTCCTTCGGATAACACGGCTATATCCTTTTTATTCTACCTTTGGATAGGTCTCTGGAAATGCCCACTTAATAAACGTTGGGTGTATTATTAACAAACAAGATCAAAAGAGTTAAAAGGGATATGAAACCATTAAAATGCAATATTTCAACCACATTCTCGACCTTGCACAGACTGGTCTTCTAGAGCCATCCTATGTAGAAAATAATTTCTACAACAAATAATCAAAGGATGTCTTAAAATAGTTTCGGTAACTTTGTGTCTGTAGCATCTTCAGCATCAGCACCGGCCTAAAGAAGGGAGAGTGTGTCTCCATGGAAACGTGATGGAGAAGGGATGAAGCCTCATTGAGTTACCTGCCGCTGATTGGCTGAGAGGAGGCTGATTCAGTACCCATACTCTCTCCCATTCACTTTTTAAGACATTACGACAGATGCACTGCAGCAAATTAACCACCGCTTGGTGAGAGGCATCCGGTAATTAAGTGAGCTGTGGAGGTGGGTGTCAGAAGATCTTACTACTATGTCAGCCCTGGCTCTCCCGCAGGGCCGATTTATTTACAATATGTTTGTTATTCAAGCAGAGGCATAACTAGGGGTAGGTGAGAAGGGCATCTGCTCGGGTGACAGGATAAGGGGTCTCAGCGCGTCGTATTAATTGGGTGTTAATTGTGCATTTAGTTGCTTAGCTATATAAAAGCCTCACAGGTTTTGTCGGCTATCATTTTGCAAACGCTTTTATGTTTGAGACATTGGTATGTTCATGTCCTGTATTTAGGGCAATCTTACAATTACGTATATGGCCCCTAATAAGGGCAAGTTCCGGCAATCACAGAGTTAAACGGTACATATTATCTCTCATTAAGAAGGAGGGGGTTTTCTAGGGTTTTGGGGGCTCCTCAGTTAAAAATGAATATAGTTGTGGCATCTAACATGTACGTATTGTGCACGTATTTCGGATACAGTGGGACACGGTTTTGGTTTCCTTTCTCCTTACGGTATACAAATAGGTAGGTTTAACCCCTTGAGACCCAAACTTCAATTTGCCTTTGTCTTAAACTGCCTGGGGCACAAGGGAAGCTGGTAAGACCAAATGGTAACAATATATTCACGTTGTTGGAAGGTCATATAAACCATCCTAGATGTTTGACATTTTCTGCATGTGATTTGTACCTGGAACTACTGAAAATCCACCAATTGGCCAAACCAAATGGTTTTTTTTTTGGCTATTAATACAATGCTGTTAGCGGGGGACAAAGCTCTCGGAGCCGTTATATGCCATTTGCAACTACTAATTATACACATTACCTCCGCACGGCCAACCTGATTTCTCCCACCTTTGCAAAATACCGGACAACACAGTCACAAATCCACCGCTCCTTCAATATATTATTAGCGGTACTAAAATACCAAGCTGATGCTGATGCTATAATGTATACATTGCTTTTGTGTCTTAACCTGACCTTGTGCTTAATCATCCGTGTACCAAAATAAAGACCCTCAAACCACTCTTGGAGGGATATCTAATTTTTTATGCTTAAATTTAGCTACGTCTCATTTATTTTGAAGCTCTGCCTATACCTTGTGCATGTGTACAAAAATGTAGCTTTTTTTCTGCATAGTAACCAAATATTCTTGAATTCTAGGGACAATATCCAGTTTCAGAAACTCTCTCTTAATATACCAGATTCTTCATTTCATGTTTTGCCGTTTTTTTCCTCAATGGAAAAAAACACCCTTTCGTGTCATCATAAAACCGTCTTAAACGCTTCAGTGAATGAGCTTAACGTTCAGCTGGATCGATGAGATAAATCCCCTCCCCGCTCCCCAATCTGATATATATTGCAGGCTGCCATCTCTGGTGCCATTCTAGAGGAAGAAGCCAGAATACACAGTCAGCTCCGGTACTACTCTTTCAAGCCAGTGAAGACGAACAAGACAACACAACGGGTTAGCGTCATATCCTAAGAAATCAACTCCCAATAACTAGAAAACAAGGTAATGGAATAATACAAATATCTACGCATATAGTATGAGAAATAAGGGATGCAATGCATAGTAACCGTATCATTCTAGCTTTATCGGTTCCCTTTCTTTTGACTATAAATATATATATATATAAATATATATATATATATATATATTAGCCTGTATAATGCACATTATAAAATGTTATATTATGTAAAATGCTGAATCGATCATTATCCTTGGGCAATGTATTTATTATTTCCTTGGGAAATGTCAAGGTATTATTTGGAATCACAATGTTCTCAAGCCAGGTTCTCAAGTCACACAGTCACAATATTGAGCGGATGTTAAATAGCTCTAATCCTTTTCATTTAGACAGGTTCTTAGTATGTAGATGTCACCTTTGCTTTGTATAGGATATGTATACACCTTTAGGTATTTAATGTATTATGAGATTATTTGCTGGAGCAGATGAGTATCTAGTACTAAATAAACTGTTCATGTTTTGGCATAGAACATGGCTTAGTATAGAGGCATCTTTTAAGCCCATGCATGTATGGGCTGACAATGCATTGTAATTAATGGGTCCTTTTGTCCTTAAAGGGGTTAAAATCTGGCTTGTGATGGGGACCGGGAGCGCTGTTGAGAAACCTGGCTTTGGGTGCCGAAATTCTCTTGTTTTCACACAGCGCTTAGTGAATCAAATAACACAGGAGACAGCTGCGACAGGCGTTCTCGTGGATCCCTGCACCAGTGAGATAATATGCAGATATTTTATTTACCGATTTAGAAACTGAAGAGTATTTAAAATACACATTATTTACACATTTAAAGGTAAACAAGGCAATACAAATGAACATTGGTATTAAAGCGGAACACTTTTTTTTACTGGAATCAGATTCAAACAGGCAGCTGCATTCGAGCCATTTGTATGAGTTATCTTAGCCCACTCTACTAGACGAACACTTTGACTCCTTATCATACCGCTTGTGGGAAACAATGGAATGGCTCAGTGTTAATCACCTAGTCGGACACTCTGACTAATGGAAGTCTATGGAGGAACGTACTTCATTAGCATTGCCATGAAGAACGATCCTAGTGTGGTGTTTGAGCAAGGAGGGTCAGCTAAAATATTACATGACAGACAACAATGGCGACCTCCAGGTCTGTGAATAAAGGAATTTTAAAATAAGATAAAACCAGGTTTTTGTCAATGCTGCCCTACATAACAATATACAGTACTGTGTTTTATGGTTAAGGACAAAAATATTTTTTTACTTGGGTCGTTTTTTTAACACTCGTCGCTTGCACACAGATTTTAAGAAGAATAGGCAAACGCCTCACTCAGTGATAGTGAGCTAATAACAGATCTGTTCTCTCACAATAAAGAGCAGGTTTGATTTGATTGATTTACGTTTTAGCTCCGCACGATTACTTTTGTCAGATATGCACTATATATACATTTTCTTTTTCTGCCACGCAATATCATGGCTAAAAGAAACCAGGTTATGAACCTGGCAGGATCCTCCTAAAAATCAACACTTTCTTATACAAGGAGTAATGAGTTGGGATAAGCACATTGCTCAGTCAGATTGGCAACTTTTCAGGAAAGAGTTAATATAATATATCAAGTTAGAAAGGAGTAGATCTTAAAAATCACAATCCAATAAGCTACTGGTGGTAGCACATTTTTCATACTAATCAGATAAATAATAACAATAAAATGATTATTTATTACTATTATTTTTTTATTTTGAAAATAAAAGAAACATATAATTCCAATCATACAATTATATAAAAATACATACTGAATTCACATAAAAAATATGAATATTTAAAAGGAGTGAGCAAATCCAAATTGAATATACCTTCACCTTATTTGTTAAAAACATGCCTAACTTCTAAACGATGTGTTGCTGTCAATGGTCATCGGAAAAAGAGATTTCAGGGTCAAATATTTGAGGAGCATAATAACCTCCTTATACTTATTATTTTAGAATAATGAGTGAAAAATGTGTCTGCTTGATAAGATATTTCATTGATTATTTCCAATATTGAAGGGATCTCAGTACTCCTCCAATGTCTCGCCATACTAATTTTGGCCACAGCAAAATTATTTATGGATAGGGCAAAATGGAATTTATTAGTCCACGGTAATTCCATATGAAATAGAAAGGTCTTGGGGGGAGATTATGGTATCTTTTCCAAAGATAAACCTAAAGATATTTGTAATTACAATTATTTTGTGTTTTATATAGCTCCATCATATTATGCAGCACTGTACAACTTTAGAGGAGAGATAATAAAATCTATACAGACAGGAGGGACATCTGTCATCCGTGTAGGAGTTTGTGGAAATTCTCTTGTATATTTAGACAGTGGATAGGGCCAATGGGTTTAAAATCTCCAACAGGAACCACCATTTAACCCTGTCTAAAGCCTTCTCGACAGCCATTGCCATAAAGACTGATGCCGTTGTATTTATCTGTAGTTCCAAAATAAGGTTAAACATCTTCCAGGTATTGTCCTCGTCTGACCTGCCCAATATGAAACTCATTTGATTGGGATGGATCAAATCAGGTATGACCTGTTGGTGTCTACCTGCCAATATTTTAGAGAAGATCTTAACATCTAAGTTAATAAGGGAGATAGGCTTATAGTTTGTGACCAAGTTAGAGTCTTTGCCTTCCATAGGAATTGGACAGATTTCCAGTGGGAATGACCTCTTTCTTCATATATCCTGAAAGACCCCAAGAAGTGAAGGGGAAATTGTTGGGTCTGATAATTTATAAAATAGAGAAGCATAACCATCAGGACCCGGTGGTTTCCCCTTTTTAAGATTTTGAAATGGATTCTTAACTTCCAGCAAGGAGAAAGGTTGATTTAACATATTTAGTTTAGCCTCGTCAACTTTAGGAAGATTGAGACGTCATAATAAATCTTTAATCCGAGATCAGATTTCTTATCCTGTTAGATTATGGAGAGAACCATAGTAATCTTTGAAAGCTTCACTAATTTAGTTTTATTATTAACTATAATCTTCTTTATTCTGTTTGTGAGTACAGCTTATTGGTTAATTGTTTATTTGCTCTATTAAAACCATAATACAATTTCTGTCTCAAATAAAAGATTGCCCTGTTCATCTTGTCTGTGAGTTTAGTCTTCTTTCCCAGCTGGATATCTCTTATCTCCTTCTCCAGAGACGTAGAGGGGCTTATTTTAAGTTTCCAATTTTGCTAAAGCAATATATAAATCGCTTAATGTCTTACCATTCTTATTTTTTCAAGAGACAGCCGAGCTTAATCAAAAAAGTAGCTTTTAGTGCACACCACAGAGTGGAATTGTCTAATGTATTATTACTGTTACAATATAGGAAAGACTCCAAAATGAAATCCCTTTTAATAGAATAAGATGATGATATATCTGACCATGAAATACTTCCTATATATTCTTCCTATATAAATGGATACACAGTTTCTAAGAAATATAAGTTATAAAAAAATATATATATATTTTTTTTTAATATAGTTTTTGTCTTCTTGCCCTTTAGAATACTTTTATCCAAGCTACAGTCACAGATTGAGTTAATATCTCCCCGCAGGATAAATATTCATTGTGTAATTTTCGATCAAGGAGTGCATAATTTCAAATATTGTTCAACTTGCATTTCATATAGGAAAGCTCTTTTTTGTGAGTTTAATTCAGCCCGTGAGTATTAAGAGTGGCCAATTATTTCTTCTTGCGTATTTAAAATTATCCCCATTATGCTCCAAATTACACCTCAAAGTAATGTTGCTTAGCAACCGTGACCCATACCTAAGACCCATGACGGCACACACTACCCACGCAACAAATACATAAAAAACCCAAATGATCTATCCAAATGTAAAATTTTACAGCATAGATCTGCCCTGAGAAAATATCAACCAGAGCTCAACCAAGTGTCCGCTCAGGGAACAGAGAGCTATCAAAAAGTGTTACCAAAGGTGGATATAAAATGAAAAGGATAGAGGATAAAAAATATTGGAAGAATATAACATAATATGTGATCTTAAATGTAATGACTAAATCTTCTTATATATACACCGATCAGCCATGACAGGAAAAACGGGCGAGCGTAAGAATCTGAGTGACTTTGACCCGGGCCAAATTGTGATGGCTAGACAACTGGGTCAGAGCATCTCTAAAACTGTATCAATGAAAAGTCCTAATGCTGAATACTAAGACAATAACATGATTAAACATTCAAACCACCAAACTAAATTAGCTTGTCTTTAGCCTTTGCTAGATTTGCAAAAATAAATGTATAATGATTAAAAATACCTAATTTTGTATAGTAGAAACTCATCTTTGGGATATCCTTTTCTCTGCATAAGCTTGTCTGTTAATCCTGATAGCAGGAGATAGAACAATATCCTTAAATTTATCGAGTGTTGGACTATTTCTGGCTTCTTTCATCAATAGGTCTTTTATATAAGCATTATTAAAAGCTGATTATAACATCTCTCGGCTTATCTTTATATGTAACATCCTTTGGTTTGGGAAGCCTGTGTATTCTCTCAAATGGAACAGTGCCAACTTTCTCCAAATTGTAAAAGAAATTCATTATAGAATGGTTCCAGATGTTCATGCGTGATTGTCTCCGGAATTCTTCTTAACCTAAGATTCCTTAGATTCCTCCAAATCTGGAACAAATCTGTGAGTTTGAGTTGAATTCTGTGATGATTTTCTTTGAGTAAGATATTTTGTAACTGCAACAATTCAATTTATGGTTTAAATGCTGAATTTACTCTAGAAGAAGACAGACATTTGAGAGACCTCTGCTGCCAATGTTTGATTTAATATAGTTTGGCATATATCGTTAGAGGAGTCAATAACATCACCCGTAGAGATATCAGGTCGATGTATGTCGGATGGGTCTGTATTTCCATGAGTAGAATTCCATGAGGCATTAGAAGCCTTTGTGAGTAAAGGGAATTAATAGATTTGGAGTTCTGTGGTCTAACTTTCTCCATTTTCAGTTAGGAGTGCTTCCTTTTCTCTTAGTTTTATTTCTAAAAGGCTCACTATCCATGACAGTTCTAAAGAGTTTATCTTGGAGCCTTCCATTGAGGTATCTCACGACAGTTCCACAGTTGAGTCCTAAATCCTATACAGGTCAGTACGAATAATGTTTAAAGAAATGACTTATAGAATTGTATAAGATGCATTCTGTAACGCTAAAAGTTATGTAGGTGGCAGTTTAACTCAGATATTACCAATATAAACCCTGGATTGCACACCACTGATAGCTTTTCCCCCCTCTTGTTTTTCACACTGCACTGATACTCTACTTTCTCCTTAGTTTTTTGCTGAGACGTGATAGCAGCTGTGCTCATATATATTAATATCACGTATCATCCCGTGATGCCGTGTCAGAGAATTCATGGTATAATGAAACAGCTGTGAGCATGAGTATTTCCATGAATCATATTAAGGGTGGGCATCAAGAAGAAGGGGTTCACAGTCCACACTAGGAGGTATGAGGTGGGAATGTGAGTAGGTGACCCACTCTAACACGCAAAGGTTGGACACTGGAGAGGAACTGTCCGAGATCCAGGCCACCAATTGGAAATACAGAATGGTCCTGGTCAGGGAATGTGCTTAGCTATCTGAGCGGCGTGACAGCTCAGAGACAGCACTTGCAGCTGTTACTCATTCACAGACACCTCTGATTTATACAGGGCATTGACCGATTCACTAACAGCGACAACCAGCCAGGTCTTGCACAACGATTTGTCAGTGTCACAGTGTGACAAAGTGGAAAATCAGGCAATGTCATAAAACCAGGCATTCCACACAAAACCTAAACAATCTAGGCAAAGTAAGGAACGGAATGGGAGGAAAATGTATTCCTATTTTTAACGTTAATTGCAGCTTTTCATCTAGAATGAAATCTAGCTCAAAGAAAGTGATAGACAGGGCACCTCCCAACATTTAAAATAGACTAAGAGGGACACTTTTGTTCCTGGAGTTTGACTAGAGGGAGGCTTTACTAAGATGCTATTGATAATTAGCTAGTTAACTGAGTATAGCATTCAGAAGGAGAGGGAGGGCTCCTCATTTAGAAGAAGAGTGTATTTCATATAGACAATTGTAATTTATAAACCAATTGTCTGCTGTTTCTATACACATTATTGTGACTTTTAAGGCTGTAGAACACTGTGATGTCCTCATAGCCAGGAAACATTCGGAGCGCATAGAAAAAAAAACGGGCATCATGGGAGGAAAAAAGGACAGAGGGATGAAAGTGGGACACTTGGCAGGTAGGTTCCCACACACTCCTAGATGGATGCTTTCTCAGGACCCTCCTATTTCCCCACTACAATTGCCCTTTTTTATTTATAATATTGGGGTAGTTATTCTCCAATCATTAGTGTCCTTATAAGAGAATGATGGTCACCATTTTTCTCCCGCCATGTTTTCCTCATTTTCAGAAAATGCAATTTAAGTCAATTTTAAACTTGAAGCAAACAAATTTTAGACTTTCCTGTAACCTTGGATTACTGATATTGGGGATTTGCATCCCTACTTCAAACAAAATAAGTGCATTGGCTTCTTTAAAATAAGTGAAAGCCATTTTTAAAGTGCAATGACACAATGTTCAATGTTGAACATAATAAACATGCCTATGCCTGGCTTATCTAACTCCATAAAAGCCCAGCAATCATGTGGCAGTGTGAATTCATCTGCAAATAAGAGGGTTATCATTCCCCTCCGCTGCCTGGGATGTTTTCAATGGAAAGGTATATGATCCGAATACAAACCTCGAGCCTCAAAAATGAACAATTTAATCAAACCATGTTATTTGACATGAATGACCAGCCAACCATTTCAAATTGAAATTGTTCGGGTTGAATAACATTTTAATATGCTGTCAGTTTATCGAGCTGAAGCTTGATATGCTGACAAATGTGATTCACGTTGCAGTCTGATTTTCTTATCTTGTCATTTGTATTTAACAATAACTTTTTGGTCAAATCAAGGAGTATTTTGGACAGCAGTTCTGCAAACCGTGACACAAAAGGCTTGGATAAAATATAAAATGAGCTAGTAATTAAGAGAAGTACTAACATATCTCACATTTAACCAAAGCAAGTATCCTACTCGAGAGATTGGAAGATGCCGTGCAACATGAATCCGAGAAGAAGGAAATCAAAGAAAGCCTTGGGTGGAGTTAGGTTGGGTCTAGAAGTGTTTCTCTACTGAAGGACACTGAAGAGACGTGGAATCAAGAGTCTTTAGGAAACGTATTTCATAGTACAATTAACAGGGAGCTGAAAGATTTAGGTCATGATAGGAAGGTGACTGTGTCTGGGTGTTTTTCATGATATGGCTAGAAATTTAAGAGGCAAAAGATCTATATAAAACTATATACATCGAAGTCAGGACATGACATTTTATTTTTGACTTGTTCGGAAGCAGATTCTTGGGCAGTGGCATACTCAGGGAGTGACACACTGGCACACAGAGGCGGGCGGCCCCCGGGCCGGTCCAAAGTTGTTCATAAAGGGTAGGTCTGACTTGGACCAGGCTGGTCCAGACCAGCCCTTTGTGAACAATTTTGGACCAGACAATGGAGGCAGAAACGTAGAGGGGCCTTGCACTACGTGACTCTGTGGTGAAACATGAGGAGCAGGAGGGAAAGCTGTGGTTGAAGTAAGGGGGAAGTAAGGGAAGGAGAGGGAGGATGGATGTGTACATGTTTGTGTGTGATCATGGATGTGTATATGTGTGTGTAAGAGCATGGATGTGTAAGTGTAAGAGTATGTGAGCATGAATGTATATTGTAGTGGGTGTGAGAGGTAGTATCGTATCTATGAACATGAGTGTGTAGGGTGTGTGTGTTAGTATGTTCGTGTGTATGTGTGTAAGTCTGTGCAAATGTGAGAGTGTGTGTAAAAATGTGTTCCAGTGCATATGTGAGTTACCATGGGGGCGGCAAGGGGCAGTTTGGAGGAAGCACAATATACAATCCACCCCGGGGGCCAAATACTCTAGGTACGCCCCTGTTCTTGGACAGGCTAGAGTATAGGTGTGAGAGTGATATTGAAAAAAGGTAGGTAGCAGGATTCAAGATAAAGGGGACATGAAAGATAATACAGCTTGCTTTTTTAATTAACTATTGTTTCAATTCAGCCTATAATTAAGATATTGTGTTTGCCACACAGGATAAACAACATGAAGGCTCTACGTCCTTGCATTCTGCTTCTGCTGTTCATTATGGTATCTTGTGGAATGAATCCTGTATTTGGTGCAAAAGACGCAGAGAGCTCTGAAGTTTTAATACGTCAGAAGCGAGATGAGGAACCACAATATCTAGGTGAGCAAAGCACACAAAACAAAACATTTTTAAATCCTTGGGTACAGTCTTATGCCTATCCAACATATTATCATTTATTTCCAGTATTAATCTCTACCACTTCTGCTGGGAAATGAGTCCACATATCCAAA
Source organism: Spea multiplicata (assembly GCA_009364415.1). Taxonomy (NCBI): domain Eukaryota; kingdom Metazoa; phylum Chordata; class Amphibia; order Anura; family Pelobatidae; genus Spea; species Spea multiplicata. The sequence goes on from VKOC01046914.1 coordinate 46,842, forward strand.
AGCCTTTCAACAAAGTTATAATTTCTCAAGCTACATTAAAACCATGGTTGGATTTGGGTAACATAATCCTCTTCGTGGGGGGGTTACGATTGTCCATTTACAATATGAACCATAAAAAACATGAACATTTTGAAGATCCTACAGAGATCACTAACATAATTCCTGTATATATATTTTTGTTTCCGTTAGATGAAATGTATTGGTCTGGTGAACAAGACCGATGGCCAACACTGGATGAGTATTCTGGCAAAAGAAGGCGATCTAGTAAAAGGGCAAACAGTATCTTAGATAATGAGGAAAGATTGGAGCATCTTGGAAGACGGGAAGATTTAGAGGGAAATGTGATCTATGGTACTAGTGCGTTTGAAACGAGGAAAAGAACAGGTGCTCACATCAGCCCCGAAGAAGACAAGGAATACATTTTGAAAAGAGAGAACATAGAAAAGAGCCTGTACGATCTCCTGTCATCCAAATCCCAGTTTCCTACCGAGAGAAGAAACAAGGACGACCTAAACGATTTATACCTGGCAGCCGAGCTGCTAAAAAGGCATCGAGTACCACGGGGTTTAGATGATTCTCCTCATAAAGTAGTCTCAGGTCGTGAAAATGATGTTCAGCAGCTGTCTGATAAAAGAGTCCAGGGTAATGATCGTTTCGGGAAAGATGTGATTCAATCCTGAAGTTAAAATCATTTAATTCCGCGGTCTTGCACCTACCATGGCAATAACTTTTAGTCTTTTCTTCCTATGGCAGGTATAAATTACAAATAACATTAAATAGCCAAAGTAGTGATCTAAAACTAACAGGAAAATAAATATTGGTGTATTGGCATTAAAAGAAGCTGTACCCATTCTCTTCTCTGTAGCACCAAGTATCAAGTATACACTTCCAGCTACCCTGCTGTGGGTGGACAGCCTTTACTAACACACCTATAGCTCTCATGACCCATAAGCTGGCTTTATACCTTATAGGTTGTAATAGAACAACCAGCGACTTAGGGGTTGGCCGGTCTTGCCCTTCACATGCACCGGCAAACAGCTATGCATGTTGTAACATTCTTACTAGGAATAACGCCAATGGTCGCCATCAAGAAAAGATTCTATTTGGCCCCCACCTCCTAAATGTCATTCTATTATTGTTATTTTAATAAATATGGCCCATCCATCTCAGCTATGCATCCCTCACAACTGTCCCAATTTCTGCAGGACAGTGACGATTTTGTCACTCTATCCCGCTGTCCTACAGAGCTTTACCTCCGTACTGCTTTTCGGCAGGACAGCGGGATTCAGGATAACTCATTCTCTGGTGTCTATGACATTGGATACTGTGCTTGAGCAGAATTTGTGAACATGCGCGCTCTTCCAGTGGCATTACTTCTCAGGCTCCCCTCCCCAGGATGCCCGGGCTAGAAGTTCTTAGAAGTTGGAAGGTATGCTCATGCCATTCACATAATGCAGTTTTAATTTTACGTTGAGCTAGCATCTTTTATAATATGCCTAGGGGAATTCGGGATGTGGATCTAGAAGTGGAAATCCCTTGATTTTGTTCCCTATCTGGAAATATTTTCAGACACCCATGCACATGCATGCCTTGAGTCCCACCATAAATGATTGGACAATGAGAATCCATTATGCACTGGTAGAATAAGTGATACCTTAAAATGAAAACTGTTCACACGTTTCCTAGTGTAATCATCATTTGTGTAGAAACCGTAAAATCTAGATAAAAGATCTAAAAAATAACCCTTATTAGTAATATTTCCGAAGTATAAACTGAAACAAATCACTACATGGTTGGAAAGTAACAATTAAAAATATGTAGCTACTAGAAAATACGTAGATCCATGGGGAATTTACGACAATAGAGGAAAGCGCTTTATAATAAATAGTCAGTGGTCTTTGATTGTTCAGCCCCCCTCATTATTCTAGGTTAAAAATGACTGGACGCTTCACTGTGCATACCCGAAAGAAAAACACTGATATCTCGATACATAAGTATTAACCGGCAACTAAGCTGAGGGACACTTGAAAAAACAGTAATAAACATAAGACCGTTGACCCCCAACTAGCCCACCGAAAACTCTGCATCCCTAACCCAATGGCCAGCACTGCAAGCAAAATGGACATTGGTTTTAGGATCCCGTGTAAGCCCTTACATTTGTTCTAGATTCCCCGTGTCTCCTGGAGAAGGCTATTGGCCCACAATCTTTTAATCCAAATAGTGTAGAGGTTTTAGTGCTGTAACTTTTTAGTAGATTATGCCTACACACACATACACACACAAACACTTCAGTTATACTGCATTTAAGTCGCACAATACGTTCTTTAAATGCCTTTATGTCAGGTTGTTGAGTGGCATTGCCTATATTAATGCTAGTTGTTAAGTTATGCTTAAATAATAAAAAGAGACATCTCAGTTGATGTTTTCCCTTGCTTTAGGCATGAACCTTTTTGCGTAAAATGTGTCACTTTGGCTGTTATGGTGTTGTCAATATAATACTGCTATAAAAAGTTGTTAATGAATTATAATGTTCGGCTATTTATTTTTTTGGGCTGGTAAATGTATATTCTATAGAAAACAAATATGCCTTGGAATATTTCTTGTAGAGCATGACTCAATAAAGTGTTTGTTGGAAAACTCTAATTTTGGGGTTATTTTTTCTGTGGCTAGTAGTAGCAGTAATAGAAGTAGTAGGGGTGCATGGGGCAGGTGGTACCAATTATTTTAGGCCATTCAAACATGGACAATAACATTAACAAATATTCTGTTGTTTTAACACGCAGTAAACGCAGTAATATGAGTTTACTTACAATAGTGCACTAATGAATTGAATCCCAACATAGGACGGACCAAAAAGTTGGAAGGTATGACCATCTCAGGCTATTCACAGCCTGGACTGGGCACAATAGCAGGTCAAGAGCAAGTTGTCTAAAGTGATACATTTCATATATATCTTTTTATCTAAATGATAAAAAAACATGCTATTTAAAAGAAAGGGGGGTCACAAGAAAACATTCTTGCCTGGGTTGCCATTTGATCATTTACAGAGATGGTCCTAGACCGAGTGGCACTCCAGGCAAGAATATTCTCTTGCTCCATGTGGCGGGCACGCCTTGTACTCCGGCTGGGTATGCCCATCGGTTCTGCGATGTTTCCTGGGATTGTCCTGAGAAGGACAATATGTGATATAGCGGGTCCCTGAAGCATTAGACAAGACTAATGTCCAGGGAAAGAAGAACACTTTATTGGGGAAGCACACAGGCTTATATACAGGTAAGGTGATAAAAAGGTCATAAATCACATCCACATCTTCCTGCCCTGCACAGATAGTCCGGCGCCACACTTAGGCCACCGAGCCCTGCAATGTTGGTATAAATTTAGCCATGGTTCTCGGGGTGATCCCGAAAGAGCAGCGGTGATCCTGGAGTACCGATGGATAGCTTGGGGTGCTGAAGATATCCTGTCCAAAAAGTGATGTGACCGGGGACCCTGAGTGGCAGCAGCTCATACTGCGCCGACTGCTCTCTGGTCTCCTGGCAGCCCCAGCGGCCCGGGGAATCTGCAGGAGGCTCCTTCTCTGAACCACCCTTGGTTGGCACCCCCACCGCCCGTGGGGTATCTCCATACGATAGTGCTGTGGTCGGGCCGATGGTGTCCAGGCTATACAGGGTTAAAAGTCCGGGGGCAGGGCATGTGGCACATGGATAGGGTAGGACATGAGGGGGAACAAAGTACACACAAATAAACACCACATATATGGGGAAATACAAAAGTCACCAATAACTAGTATATCAGCACATTTTAACCTTGGATGGTCAGAATACTACTACAGGCGCCACACGGGGCCCTCACAACCCCCCCGACCCATAGTCCAGCAGACCCGGCTAGATCCTCATGGGTCGCCCTGGGGCTGTCCAGGAAAGTTAGTTGGGTATCAAGTCTGTTTGCCAGGAGAGACCATCCGCGTTCCCATTCTGCTTTCCTGGACGGTACTGGATGGTGAAATTGTAAGGTTGCAGATTCCACCGTAAAAAGCGTCCGTTGTCCCCAGAAACTCGGTTCAGCCAAATGAGGGGGTTATGGTTGGCGAGTACGGTAAACGATTGTCTGTATAGGCATGGTTGAGCCCACACCAGCGCTAGGCATTCCTTTTCTACAGCTGCGTACACAGCGACTTCCCTGGGGAGCAGCTTCCGGCTGATGTAGGCTACGGGGGTGCTCACTACTGTCGGTTCCCACTTGGCTTAAAATGGATCAAGCAGCGAAGAAGTTATCCACAGTAGGGTGCACAGTGATCATCTGTTATAGAGGGGCAGCTGAGCCAGATACGCAGGGTGCATCACACCCAGGCACAGGAAATTATTGCTTTGCCCCTCAAGATACAAACTCTCTCTCCCCTTTCTCATCACCCCTCCACGTCTTTATATCTCCCTTTCTCACTGTCTCTCCTTTCTCTTTATCTCTCATCCTCATTTCGCCTTCTATCGTCTACCCATCTCGTATCTTTCTCCTTTTTCTTTCTATGGTGTGAGCTGTGGTGGGAGCGCGAGGAATATTTCTTCAGACATCCTCATACTATAAGAATCAAGGCCAGGCACATATAAAAGACGCCAAATATCACAGAAAAAGGTACCGATGTACCCATCTGTGGGGTTAGATGAGGACAGGGAGTATGCATTACACATTACGCCGGGCCCGCCATTGCCTTAAACAGTTAAATATATGTTTCACGCACAATTAAGTTCCTTGTAGTATTTGGTGTTCATGTCAGCAATGGATTAAGGCCAAAATCTGACTTGCAGGACTGGTTTACGATGGAATGAACAGCTGTTGTGCCAGCTATGCAGAACTGGGAAAGTCTGGATAGTGACAAGTTTGGCAAAGGATGAATGAAATGTAATATAGTAACGTATCGGGATCTACACCCCACCGGGGCGACATGACGCGCCTGATGGGGCCTTAAACTGCTACAACCCCCAGGTTACACATTAACCCGGGGTAACTTATACCGAGGGGTACTATGCCACCCGCTGACCGTGTCTTCAATTTAAAGAGTAATATATACAGAGCGATTTACCGCTCAGAGTATATATATATATATCATATATGCATTTATATATATCTACTGTATGTGTGTGTATATATATAGCTATTCTGTGCTTATAAAAATATTATATTTATTATTTTATTTAGTGTAAAGAATGTATATATATATATATATATATATAGAACTACTCATCTCTTTGGCAAATAAGGGGTTAACAGGCGGCTTTCCCGCTCTATCGATCTGTGCATTTTCTGTATGTATTTACGTAGTTATATAAATGTATTATCTCGTCACTGGCGTTAATATTTAGTCACGGAGAACGTGACCGGTGGCGTTCAGAGGCCGGGGCCGCGCTCGGGGATGGGGTGAGCGCTGCACCACCACCTCCTGCCCCCAATAAAAGCCGCTCTCCTCCTCTCCTCCTCATGTGAGATCACTTCCTCTCGGGGAGGGGGATTGCCTTGTCTTTAAAGCCCGGCCGTGTGAGACTCCAGCACCGCATAGCGCAGCATCCTTAGCATGGACACCTACCAGAAGCCGGAGGACAAGGACCTGCAGGCCTTCCAGGACCTGGCCAACCGCCTGAGGATCCACTCCATCAGGGCGACATGCGCCTCCAACTCGGGGTGAGTGCAGGGGTCACTTGCCGGGCCTTCACTCACGTGTCATCGGGCGATCTCTTCCCACGTGTTCCCCCGCCACACTACTTTATCCCATTTCCACTTTATGCTACCCTTAAGTCACTCTACCCTCTTTCCCCACTGATTTCTGTTGTGGCCCCCGGTCTCTGGCTCCTCACCTCGCGGAGGTCTCGCCCGTGCACCCACGTGTTCCGCTTCTCTTCTTCCTCGCCCTTTAAATGTCAGAATGCAAATGAATAGGAAGGATGCCCCTCTCACGCCTTCATATCTGAGGGTCCAGGGAGCATCGTCCCCATCCTTGCACTTTTATTTCATGTTCATGAAGCCATCAGGTGGCCCTGATTGGAGCTCGCTGGGAGTTTAGTTCTTTGGCCCAGGATAGCACCCTGGGGACCGGCAGACTCTTGGCATAAAGAACTCCTCTAGAGTTTGTATAATATTGGCATTATTATATATGATTCGTAGTAAAGTATTCTATGAATTAAACATGGAGTTAAATAAATCTGATCCTTCATATGGAATGTGGGCACATGTTTCCTGCCAGGTACTCTTCCTTGTGCCAGGGATGTGGGTGCTGCATTGGCAGCTTTCTTTTGATACTGTGGCATGCCAGCTGTAATCGGCTGAGGGTAGCGAATTTCTCTGTCCATAGCTGCTAAGACCACGTGTGACTGGCCGCCCAGTCCTAGCAGACATCTCCATGAACTTGCTGACAGTCTGATGCATTGTCTGTAGACTGTGTGGGGATCACACAAGGCGATCCTCGTTCGTTGGTCCATCTTGAGTAATAAGAACTCAAAGACCCTGTACCTCTGACTCTTTTCTAAGTGCTTCCTAACTTTAAGGTACAGCCCGTGTCCTAGACCCGCAGTGGTTTCTTGGTGTTTAGCAGACCGTGTAACTGCTCATGTTCCTCGCATGCTTGATCCTCTCTGCATCCTTTTTAACTTGTTGTGCGTCTCTGTGGTTCTTCCAGACATCCCACGTCGTGCTGCAGTGCTGCGGAGATCCTGTCTGTGCTCTTCTTCAACACCATGAGATATGATGCTGCGGACCCTGGAAACGTTAACAATGACCGTTTTGTCCTTTCTAAAGTGAGTGCTCTTTGGAGGGCAAATAACCTACCTTAAGGGGGCGCTCCAGCCATTATAGACAGTAATATATCCTGGCAGCAGGTAAAGGGGTGACGTCTCCCTGGTACCAATCTGGGGGCAGATCACCTGGTAGGCTTCGTTAAAAAGGTGCTCTGTTTCTTAAAGGTGCACATTGGCTTTTACCGTACTTGCGCAATCCTAAGACTCTCATTTACCAGAAAAAAATATCTGAAAAAACCATCCCATTCTTGGTCATCTTTTATTCAGAACCTGCGGCAAACCAGATTTAGCATGCATTTTTGCCCCAATTGGCGGCAATGTGGCCTTTCTGGATAAGTGAGGCTACTCAGGAAAAGAAAAAAGCCGTTCGGCAGCCAATCACTGTGAAGGCCGGTTCATCAGCGATTGGTCAATGTGACACGGGGAGGGGTGTTCTAGGATGCCTCTGGATTGGAGGAGGCCTGGAATACCAAAAAAGCATCTGCAATTGACTAGGGGCTTCTTGCAATCCACAGCCACCCACCTAAGTTGGTGGTGGGATGGTTTTGGTTGCATTAAGAGTCAATTTTATGGTGCCGGCAAGGGATATTGTTAAACAACCTCTGCTGCCAGCACGTCTGCTTTATGTGCATAGTCGCAGCCGGTGACCGCCTGTGCGATGTGCTGGCAGGGGAGGCTTGCGTAGACATCCACGGGTGCTGGAGAGTAGGATCCAGGTATCCTGCAGCGCTGCAAGGGATCTGGATCCTAATCCTGCCCGGAACTGCATGTGTCTGGTGATACACATTACACGTTCCTGCGCTAAACCCCGATTATAGGCTGCACCCCTGCTTTAAATACTCAAAGTGGGGGGGTGATGGAATGTGGCCTATCTTCAGGAAAATTTGGTAGTATAATAGTTTGTTTTCACAACCTTTATTGCATTTAAAACTGTAAACAAAGGGATAGGCCAATTAAAATAAATACTGTCACTCCTGCACATCCTTTAATGACATAAATGTGCATCTAAAGGGGGGAAAACAGCAGGGTTTTCCCCCTTTACTCCTATATATATATATATATATATATCACACGTGTTATTATATTTGGTACGCTGCCACGGCTAGGGGCACCCCCTAAGTGAGGTGTAGGATGGCCCTTAAGGTAAACAAATAACTGATCATGGGTGCTGTGATGCTGCTCAGTACATTTTGTGCTGCATTTAGCAAATGCATTTGGGGACTTTTTATTTTTATTCCTTTTACTTCAAAAGCTCTCAATATTCACTTATCCCTTTCCCAATTGCCCAATTGCTAAATGTCGTGCAGGAGATGTGATCGGCCAAATGCATTCATTCATACCTACCACTGGTGATGGAGGCTCCAAGGTCGTGTCAATGGCTCTAATCAGATTAACAGATAACGTTGGCAAACATTTCTCCCTCCTACATTCCTGGTGTCCGGGGCAAGTTGACCATATGGATTATATATAAGCTGTGTCCAGTGTTTTTTTTTTTTTTTTTTTTTTTTTTTTTTTTTTTTTCCCCAGTGCTGCTGGCATGGTGATGCTTGAGGATGCATGCGCAGCCATATTTATAGTCCACTAGTTATATTTTCTTCAGTCAAATGGCCGGGAAGCATAAGCGAGAATGCATGCACCCCTTTAACCCCTTAAGGACCGGGCTCATTTTTCGTTTTCTACCCTGTGGGACCGAGGCTGTTTTGACACTTTTGTGGTGCTTGTGTTCAGGTGTAATTTTCTCCTCACCCATTTAGTGTACCCACATAAGTTATATATTGTTTTTTTCAGGACAAGATGGGCTTTCTTCAGATACCATTATTTTGATTGTATCATCTTATTTACTATAAAAAAAATAATAAAAACATGGTAAAAAAATGAAAAAAAAGACATTTTATGACTTTTATTTGAAAAATCTTTTACTCACCTAAAAAAGCAAGTAAAAAAACTAGCTAAATAGATTCTACTACTTGTCCTGAGTTTAGAGATACCCAATGTTTTTATGTTTTTTTGCTGTTTTTTGTACGTTATAGGGCAATAAGTACAAGCAGCGTTTTATGATTTCCAAATCTTTTTTAACAAATCTGGTCAGTCTGCCTCCATCTCCTCTTTGGAACATCTTTGAAGCCGGTTAACTCAATTTAACCCATTCAAACCATATATTTTTGAAAACTAGACACCCCAGGGTATTCCAAATGCTGTTATTTTAACCCTTTCCATGCACCAATTATACAACTACACTTTGTCAAACTTTGTAATAGTAATTTTTTTTATTTTTTTCCCCACACAAATTGTACTTTAGTTATAGATATACAGGTCCTGGTATATGCCACTATCAAACAACACCCCAATATGTGTTCAGGAACATCTCCTGAGTACAGCGATACCCCACATGCATGGGTTTGTCAGAATGTTTGGCTGGTAAAAGGCTACTTTTGGGGCATGCGTAATTTGGTCATTCTGCCTCCATCTCCTCTTTGGAACATCTTTGAAGCCGGTTAACTCAATTTAACCCATTCAAACCATATATTTTGGAAAACTAGACACCCCAGGGTATTCCGAATGCTGTTATTTTAACCCTTTCCATGCACCAATTATAGAACTACACTTTGTCAAACTTTGTAATAGTAATTTTTTTCACACAAATTGTACTTTAGTTAGATATACAGGTTCTGGTATATGTCACTGTCAAACAACCCCCCAATATGTGTTCAGGAACATCTCCTGAGTGCAGTGATACCCCACATGCATGGGTTTGTCGGGTTGTTTCAGATTTAAAATGCCACATTTGGGAAGTGCGCTTTTTTTCTCCATTTTGGTCAGTCTGTACCTATGCCCTATCTAGGCCACTCCAATTTACCCCATCAGCCATTTTTTTTTATATTAGACACCCCTTGGGTATTTGAAGTGCTTTTATTTTAACTCTTTGTTGAGATTTTTGAGAAATTTTAGCACTTGCTCAAAATAATAAACTTTATTTTTTATATTTGTTTTATTTTTTTAATACTTTTTTTATATATTTTTTACACATTTTGCTGGTACTGGATGGTTCATCTAGTGACATCACTGCATAATTATTTTTAAATGTTAGCACATTTTTTTTTATTTTTTTTTCCATTTTTTATTATTTTTTTTGAATATTTTACTAATCACATAGTGATTAGAAAGCTGGGCTCCATTGACTTGCATGGTTGAATGCAGTACCTGTATTCAACCAGCAAGTGGAGCCAGTTCTCTAGAGGGTCTGGAGACCATCTAGCGAACTTTTTCTTGTTTGTTTTTTTTTACAGAGCGGCGGCCATCTTACTTGATGGCGAAGATCACCGGCAGCTGCGGCTGTGACCGCTCTCCGGAGCGGTCACAGCCCACCTAAAGGTAAGTGTTTGGTGTCGCTGGATGCCTCCTGATCGAGGCATTCCAGCGACACCATTTAAGTTTAGGAGGCGATCGTTGATCGCCTCCTAAACGGTTTTAAAACGGGTGTCCGCCGCCATACAATGTATGGCGGCTGTTGACGCCCCGGGGAGGGGCCAGACATGGCCCCCGATGCCGATCTCGGCCTTGCTGAATGCCTCGACATCGAGGCATTGCAGCAAGGCCGTTTAAGCGAAGAAAGTGATCCTTGATCACTTTCTAAGCTTATTTAACTTTTTGACGGTTCAGAACCGTCAAAGGTCATTTAGTGACCTTCTTGTCATGACGGTCCTGAACCGGCAAAGGTCGCGAAGGGGTTAAATGACACCTTCTGTAATGACTGTTCTTATTCCTGAATCCATGATTACTGCTGGTGCAAAAATCATAGGGACGCTTTAGTGCTCTGGAGATTGAACCATTTAACGTGTTGCTGATGAGACTTTTTTTTTTATATTAAAAATCCACAAATCATTACAAAATAGCATACAAAACAAACAATATATTGATTAGCCTTAATAAGTAATATATAAAACCTCCTTTACCCACAAAACTTAGAGGGATAAACATTCCTGCTTCTATTTTCAAGCTGATATATGCATCCATTCATTCCCCATTCATCCTTTGGAACTATATAATAGTTTACTCTCTAAAATTTGTGCATTACTGAACGTGCTCGGAAATAACGCCTTTCCATTTGGCATTGTAAATTTATCTGATTTATTATATATTCCATTTGTATACCCTCTTGTTGCTGATGTGGCCATTTTTAAAACGTTTGTATATATATATTTGTATCTAAGGGCTAATAATTCCTAGCAAATTGAAGGCAAAGCTCATGAATATACTTCTCTTCCAGGGCCACGCTGCTCCCATTCTTTATGCCGCCTGGGCTGAAGCTGGTTTTATCAAGGAATCAGATCTGCTGAACTTGAGGAAAATAGATTGTGATCTGGAGGGACACCCTACACCTGTAAGTATCTCCGGACAGTGCTCACAGTCCACCACTTGGGGGCAGCAGTGAGCTTTTTTACAGTGGCATATGTTGGTACTACACCTAATGTATATCTGTCCCTCCTGGCAGAAACTACCCTTTGTTGATGTTGCCACTGGCTCCTTGGGACAAGGTCTTGGGGCAGCGTGCGGTATGGCCTACACTGGGAAATACTTTGATAAAGCCAGGTAAGGAATCACAATAATTGTAGTTACCATAGGTACAATACTAATGTATATGGAGCTACCAGCCTTCATGCGTACAAATGACTTGATGTATGGTGCTTCATTTTAAATTGGTGTGTTGGAAGAATGCTGTTGAATGAGGATTTTGCAACATAGAATGTAAATCATTTTGGTTTAACCCCTTACTTAGTTCCTGGCACACCTGTATGTCCATAGATTAACTATGGCACTAAAAAGCCATGGTAACAAAAGGGTTAAACATTTAAACCCTATAGAATTTCTTTGGCTGGTCAGTTTGTAACATAGTTAGTGACTTGCATGGGGCTTAGTGGTTTACATGGTACTGAACGATCTGACACAGAAACCTGTGTACCAAGTACTTTGGGCCGGTGGAATTGGACAAGGGTCCTCTGGCTGATGTCCATTATTTGTGTGGTAGTGACGTGTTTTGTGTTAATACAATACTTCCTTTCTCCAGTTACCGTGTGTACTGCTTGTTGGGCGATGGTGAATCTTCCGAGGGTGCTGTCTGGGAAGCTATGGCGTTTGCTTCTCACTACCAGCTGGACAACCTGGTGGCCGTCTTTGATGTCAACCGTCTGGGGCAGAGTGAGGCAGCCCCTCTTCAGCATAATACAGATATATACAGAAAGAGATGTGAAGCATTCGGGTAAATACTGATAAAGATAATCTTACTTAAACTTCACACAGATGTCTCCATCTACTGAGATGTTTTTATGGGGAGGGGGGGGTCGAGTTTGTGGACTTTCTTCTTGCATCTCCCAAGTTCTTGTGGATATTTTCTCCAGCCTTTTACTTGCCTACGGCCGAGGAACCTCACATACGCTTGTTTTGTTTACAGGTGGAACACTTATGTTGTTGACGGTCATGATGTGGCAGAGCTGTGTAACGTACTATGGCAGGCAGAGCATGTAAAGGACAAACCCACAGCTATTATTGCAAAGACCTACAAGGGGAAAGGCATCTCAGGTATGGGCTGAAAGATTCTGTTATCCAGCAAATCCACTACAAACTCCATCCACAATACCAAAGACTCGCTTGTGTCTAAAGAGCAAACTTTTTGTTTTTTTTTGTTTTTTTTTTGTTTTTTTCTGCAGGAGTTGAAAATGAGGATAACTGGCATGGAAAGCCAATGCCAAAAGACAAAGTTGAATCTATCATCAATGAGGTCCAAAACCAAATCCAGACCAATCGGAAGCTGGCCCCTAAAGCTCCGACAATAGATGCTCCTGAAGTCAGTATTTCTGACATTAAAATGCCATCTCCTCCAAGCTACAAAATCGGGGATAAGGTATCTAATGTTAAGGCTGAATAAATAATATGTGGAAATGTTTTTAGGATTGGTGATTGAAACTTTCTATCTGTTTCAGATTGCAACACGTAAAGCATATGGATTGGCTCTTGCAAAGCTAGGACATGCCAATAACAGGGTCATTGCTCTTGATGGGGACACCAAAAACTCAACTTTCTCTGACATCTTCAAGAATGCACACCCTGACCGCTATATTGAGTGTTTCATAGCTGAGCAGAACATGGTAAGTGCTGCATGGGTTGGCATTCAGAGTAGACAAGTCTTATGTCTCATTTGACATCAGAGATATAGGTGGTGCATAGATTTCCCAGCATTCCCTTTTGTGGTTCCACACTTCAAAAGTGTCTTATGATTGTGTTGCTATGTTATGTTTGGACCCTGTACCATGCTATATAGTGCCATTAAATATTCATTGTGCCCCCTCCCACAGGTCAGTGTTGCAATGGGTTGTGCCACCAGGAACCGCACTGTGGCTTTTGCCAGCACCTTTGCCGCTTTCCTCAGCAGGGCATATGATCACATTCGAATGGGAGCCATATCTCAGTCCAACGTAAATCTATGTGGCTCGCACTGCGGTGTATCTATCGGTGAGTAACAGTAACGGGTTATCTCCTCAGCTTTATTGTGCTACTTGAAGAATAAGGAATTTAGTTTTTAAAGTGGCCCTTGTGACATTGATGTAAATAATGCATAGTTAAAAATATATTGGATAAAGATGCAATGCGTTCTGCCATGAATGCTCCCCATTAAGGTACCGAAACCATAAGCCGCCTGGGAAACCATGTTAGTTTTCTTTAGCAGTCATTGGAAGAAATACTGTGACTTTTCACCCAGTTGGCTTGCATGATCCAAAGGTGAAAAGTTTAATTTTGCATCTCATCAATGATCTCTGTGCTGTCATAGAGATTAAAACTATAATTATGGCATGTGAGTCCCTGGTAATTGCACAGGCAAGCATGCTTGCAGCACCTAGGAAGCCATATTGAAACGCTTTCTTTTCCAGAAGGAATGGAATGCCCCCTGGTAGCTGTAGCTATTTTTTCCTGGCATATAGTGGCAGTACACAGGGTGTTGCTCTTCCTTAGGGACAAGGATCTGAAATACAAAGTTAAAACCCTCCCCTTCCTTAACTCCTCCTCTTCCTTACCCATAAGACCACACCGGACCAAACACAGCCAGTTCTTCCTTGTCCCTTGTCAGGGACGGACATGTAGTTCGGTGGGGCACACGGGTTGTGTCCAGGGGGATCCCTCCTCCAATTGCTCCCCGGGTGGTGAGCAGAGTGAGGTAGGAACATCCGCATCCTCATCGGCGGATGTTATGGAACAGAATAAGAATTCTCTCTTCAGGCCGGCAAGGGAAGGAGCAGTAGCACAGCGGTGGAACGCACACCCAGGAGGCGTTGCTTTCCGCCGAAGATCTGATCGTGTTACAGAGTATGCGCGGATCCGATCTTCAGGGCACAAAATTTAAGCTGTGCAGTCCAGTCTGACAGCAGTGGGGCTTGTCGGTACTGGATATCCGTGGCACCAACCCCCCACACGGATTGAGGCCTTTTTAAGGTATGATTAATTTATCTTAATCTTAAAAAAGCCTCTGCCCTGTAACATTGTTTTTTTTCTAAAAGATTAAGGCTCCTTTTAAGTCCAAATATGTTTTGTGCGCCCCCTTGCCGGACGGCTGAATAAAGGAGTTAGGCAATCCTTGCTCAGCTTAATTGCTCAAGACATGCAGTTTTTTGGGCGTTGGCTTCTAGACAACCTTGCACATAACCATTCAAGACTGCGTCTGTTTTTGCTTTGGAACCCAAGTTTGATAGTCTCATTCACGTTGGTTCCTGAATCTGTTGTCCAATGGCCATAATCTCGGTAGCTAAACAGGCTTAGGCCTGGTTAATTTCCACCGGGGAATACCAGGTGTTAAAATCTATTAATTCAGGCTCATCTTGTGAGGAGTCAGAGGAGGACATAATTACCCTTCCTCCACAAGAGCTTTGGAAATTTTATAAGATCTCTCCAGGTGATTACAAGAGGTAATCTGTGAGAAGCATCCAAAGGATTTTGCATGTTGCCTAAGAGTTGCCTAAGTATGTTCCAATCCTCAGCATTCCAGTGCAAGTAGCATTGTTTAGCACTTCAGTGGCTAGAGCTCTAGGCATCTGGTAACAGGCATTAGGCCTATGGCCATACCACCCTGTATGCACTTGATCTCGTCTGATCTCAGAAGCCAAGCAGGGTTGGGCTTGGTTAGCACTTGGATGGGAGTACTTCCTGTCGAGGAAACCGGATACAGAAGTATCTAGCCAATTTAGGAAATCGAGCCTTTTATAATTGCCAAAAGAATCAGTGGCCAGGACAGCATCTATGTCGGCCTTGTTTGTTTTAACATTTTGTAAGGCATAAGCTGGTTAGACAATTGGATCCTGAGGATCATTGCAGACGGAAATAATTTTAAGCAATAAATGCATTGTCACTAAGTATGGAACAAAGTGCGGACGATTTGCCTTTAAATGGCCAACACAAGCCACATTCTTGTGAAACAGTATCACTCACATCATCACTGATATCGTCTTGTTTCTCAAGCCAGTTAGTGAATGTTAAAGAGTTGCCAGAGAAGCTGTCCAGTTCAGCTGTCTTAAACCTACAGACGTGGGATGTCTAAAAATTTGTCTCAGGTGCAACCCTTCTATAAGAATGTTTACTCCAGGCTGTTCCTGGTCACGAACAAGTTGATTTCAGGGTGACCATGGACCCTAAGGATGCTCATGTGCATGTGCCTATTGCAGTTGCATCCAGTAAATTCCTCAGGCTCTCTATAAAGAATGGGCCGAGAATTCTCCATTTCCAGTTTGAGTCTCTCAACTTTCAGAGAATAAGGTATCAGGGTCATCCCATCCCTGGACGACCGGCTCATCGAATCCATTTCAGCTCCGGCCTTCGTTCTCATTAAGATGGCATTGTTTCCCCATTGGCAGAGCACAGGATAAGAAGACCAGATGGAACAGGAGGTGCCCGGATTAAACACCAGGCCTTTTCAACGTTTTTATTAGGAGCATAATTTTGTAGACAAAGCCAGGACAAAGGTTTCAGTAACATCCTAAGAGCCTAGGCTAATTCTGATGGAATTGGTGGTCGGCTGCAATGGTTCATACAGATATGTTTTGATCATAAAAGTCCAACCTTATTTTTTTCTAAGTATGCAGTTCTTGCAGCTGATAGTGGTCTCCTCCTCCTTATGGCTCTTTATTCCAGATCAAAGATCAGAAAAGTAAGAAAGGTTGTGTCAGCTTTGCAACAAAATCATACCTGGCCCTTTAGAAAAGCTATGAGCATCTTGGGCATTCTGACGACTTGTATCCCTGCAGTAAGCTGCTCCAAGGCACTGTGGCAAGATGGCCCAGTTACAATCAAGAAACTCCCAACACCAACAGAATAGAAGCAAAATGTGGTTTATTGTAGCTTTCATTGAGGTCCACAGTATTGCGCCTCACTGTGTAAATAAACAAAACAAAGAAACAAATCCTACTCCATCTTGGAGACTACCTATACTAACTGGCCAGCTAATCCAGTCCCAGTCATAGGTAGTTACAGCACAACACATGTTTCTTTGGACTGTTACTTTTCATTCAGTCTTAGCTGGCTTCAGTCTGGCTTTACTGCCTCTCTCCCTGTTTTCAGACAACTAATGCCTCTAACGGCCACCCTTTAAATGCCTCAGTGCAGGTTAATTGGATCCACCGGCTGACTTCCAGCAATTAACTCCCCATGCTAGGAATATAGAGTGCCCAACTTGCCACTGATTTAGACAGACTCTGTTACCTTGCCTCAGCACATATAGGCCACTTCAAGGGGACATCCTTGGCCATTTGTCCCAGAAATAAGAAAATCTGGACATCGACTTCAGTGTCCAAGCCCAATTAAACTGGTGGAAGAGGACAGATCGTCTCAGCAGGGTCTTTGCTTTCATCTATATCAGTGGATCACTCTGACCACAGATGCCTTAAACAGGCTGGGGAGCGCATTTTGGTTACCTCTTCAGGCAGGGCAAGCGGTCACTAACAATCTTACCCAGTCCTCAAATTATCGAGCTCTTTAAGCGGTTTTTAATTTATTTTTTTTTGGCCCTCGAGTGGTTCAGTCCTTGGTTAAAGGGAAGGCTGTAAGAATCCAAGCCGACTACGTTACCACTATATCGTATATCAACAGACAGGGCGGCACCCGGATTCCAAAACTTCAGGCCTTCTCGGAAGAAGTCATGGCATGGGCTCAACAAAACCACAAGATTTGTCAGCCACGCGTTTCAGGGGAAGGGACATTTGTATTGCAGACTACATTAGCAGATCGGATTTATTCCCTAGACAAAAGAATCTTCTCCATCCTGGTTCTAGTTTGGTCTTCCAGGTTTTCAACATTGTGGCAACCAGAGACAACAGCAATCTTCTGGGTTTTAGCCTCTCTGTATTCAGGGGTCAACCTTCTGGTGTTGCACATTATGCCAGTGATATGGAGATTCAGGGTGGCTTACATTTTTCCTCCGTTGGCTATGATCCCACGTGTCCTCCTCAAGATTCGAACAGACTAGGCCAGGGTCTTAACATCTGTCCCTTATTGGCCAATACAGACTTAGTTCTTAGAGCTAAACAATATGGCCTTGAGTTTAGGAGCTGCCATTTTCGTCCCAGTTGGTGAAGAACAAAATTCCTTCAGATGGTCATTTTTGATGGCCTAGCTTTTGCGAGGGTTATCCTTAGAAGCAATGGACTTTCCCATGACAATGCAGAGGTCCTCCTTATTCGGAGGTTTTCAGAGTTGGAGGAATTCCTCTCCTGGTTATGCAGGGCCGTCCTTGTGGTTTTTTTGCAAGACAGATTCTTAGCAGGTCTTAATGTGTCTACCTCAAAAGGGCTAGTATCCTCCCTCAGTATTTTTTTCTCCTTTCGGTTTTAGCCTTGTATGTTCTGATCAGGCATTTCTTTAAGCGGCAACTGTTCGTCAACCTCCAGACAGTCTCATTTTCTTCCTTCCTGGGTTTTTGACCTTGTGTTTTTTTAGCTCTCTATTCTGTACCCTTCGAACCGCTGGAAGAAGTTTTTTGTCACTGAAGGTGACTCTCACTTCAGCAGGACAACTGGGTAACTA
This sequence comes from Spea multiplicata, assembly GCA_009364415.1. Lineage (NCBI taxonomy): Eukaryota > Metazoa > Chordata > Amphibia > Anura > Pelobatidae > Spea > Spea multiplicata. The sequence continues at coordinate 64,682 of VKOC01046914.1, forward strand.
CTGCTCTGTCTTCAGCTGCTATGGTCACCATTTTTTCCATCAGGATCAGGTATTTCCGCAGAAGACAATGGCACATTGGGATGTCCAAAGAGCTCTGGACATTTCTACAGATCGCACCACTGCTTTCCGCTATACGGATCAATTGTTTGTTCTTTTTTGGTAGATATTCAGATTATGCTAGCCATCTTGAGGTAGCTTACAGTGATCTTTTGTCTAGCTCACTCAAGCAGCAGGCAAGTCATCTTGTCCCATATTTTGACTCGCTCCACTATAGCTATGTCGGGGTCTAGGTTTGAGAAGTCTACCTCATCTCCTGAATATATATGTGTAAGGCAGCTACCCGGTGTTCCTTCGATACATTTGTCCAGCATTACTTACCAGACATCTTCTCCTCCTCTGTGGTATTTTTTCTGGCGCAGGACGCACCAGTCATTGGCCTCTTAAGTATTCCCCGCCCATTTGGTTATCTTGCTATATCCCATGTGTACTGCCACTATATGCCAGGAAAAATAGGAATTTTACTCACCGTAAATTCTCTTTTCCTTAATATAGTGGCAGTACAGGTTTCCCTCCCTCATATTGTCTACCATTAAAGATATTTTTCAAGCATGTTGGTATTCTTGGTACTTACTGGCTGTGTTTGGTCCGGTGTGGTCTTATGGGTAAGGAAGAGGAGGAGTTAAGGAAGGGGAGGGTTTTAACTTTGTATTTCAGATCCTTGTCCCTAAGGAAGAGCAACACCCATGTGTACTGCCACTATATTAAGGAAAAGAGAATTTACGGTGAGTAAAATTCCTATTTTT
>VKOC01046918.1:0-26695 GCA_009364415.1 Spea multiplicata
TTGTACACTTCAAGTGACACTATATTTATTACATTACACTGTAACACAATTTGTATATATAATGTACTCTAATATAATGCAATATATCATATAATGTAACAGAATAAAATATAAAATAATAATAACAATAATAATGTAACATAAAATAATATTACATTACAATGTAACACAATTTAATAGATAATGTACTTTAGAATAATGCAATGTATCATATAATGTAACATAGAATAAAACATATATAATATAATATACTATATAATACAATGTAATATAATATAATGTAATTTATAATATAATATTTCTCAGTAAAACTCACTCGTCAACTCCCAATACGCAATGGTGGAGGTTGCTGCAAGTAACCGCATCCACAGCTTCAGTGCATTATGGGCTCTAACATCACGAAGGTTGCTAGGCAGGTAAGCAGAAGTGGGCGTGGCCTAGCAAGCAGCAAGACTAGAAAGAAGCAATATTTTTCCCTAATTCAGCCAGGGATAACTCCTCAGACGTTCCAACTTCAGCAGCACCGTGGAATATGTTGGCGCTATTTCCATCATTTCTCCATCGATAATAAAAATGTCTCATCTCACTGATAACAGCAGCAGACACAGTGAGAGATACCCTGGGGGGTAAATAAAGGGATAATGCCCCACTCCCCAAGCGGTGGTGAAAAGGTTAAAGTCCTGCCCCTTATGCCCCAGGAGGTGCTGGAAGTGTTAATGCCTTGCCCCTCATGCCCCAGAAAGTGGTGAGAGGATTAATGCCCTGCTCCCCATTCCCCAAGAAATAGTGAAAGGTTTGATGCCCTGCTCCCCATGTCCCAAGAGGTGCTGAAAGGGTTAATGCCATGCCCTTCATGTCCCAGGAGGTGGTGAATAGGTTAATGTCCTGCTCCCCATGTCCCACCCCCACTGGGGCAAATGGATAATTTATGACCATTGCAATGCCTGATTGGTGCTTTTGAAATGCATTTATTATAATATTTAAAAAGCATTGAGTGGGAGGGGCTTTCCTGCACTGCAAAGCCAACACCATCGGTCAGTACGGAGTGCCGGCAGCTCTTGGAGGGTGTGGCCGATGATGTCAGGAATAGGAGGGGAAATGGACGGAAAGCGGAGGGGGAATGGTGGTGGCAAGGAGAGCTGTAATTGGCTGTGGGGGTTGTCTGTCATTCTCTATTAGTATAAATGTGTATATATTAGTATATAAGGTGATGGCATATATATTAGCATCTAAGGTAATGGGATATATATCAGTATGTAATGTAGTCGGTTACATATATAGTAGTTTGTAAGGCAATGAGATATATATATTGGTATAGAAGGTAATGTTATATATATATATGTATATTAGTATAAAAGGTAATAGGTTGCATATATTTTGGTATATAAGGTAATGGAATATATATATATATATTAGTATATAAGGTAATACAATATATATTAGTATATAAGGTAATAGGTTACATATATATATATATCAGTATATAAGGTAATGGGATATGTATATATATATATATCTATATATATATATATATATATATATATATAATATATATACATATTAGCATATAAGGTAATGTGTGACTCCATATCCAGACCTCCATGGGTTGATAAATTTGATTTCCATTGAGAATTTTTGTGTGATTTTGTTGAGCTGAGACACGGCCATTGGGCGGCGCCGTGCGTGAACACTGGCCAGATGAGGGCTGGACCATGGGGGCAATTGCCCCCCAGCCCGCCTGGAATCTACATTAAACAGCCAGATGTGGCTGTGTGTCTTATAGCGGCGGTAAGACACGCTGGCCGCTTTAAAATCATTAAGCGGCCAGCATGCTGGCACAGTGCCGCCCGGTGTCATGTTCCGTGTGACTCTGCCCTCTTGACCGACACGTCACATCGTCAATGGCGGAAAAGGATCAACCTGCTGCAATGGCCCAGTCAAAGCCAAGTCCTCTATCCGACTGAAATGCTGTGGCGGGATCTTAAGACAGCTGTGTATAAACAAATACTGCAATCCTCAATGAACTGAAGCAATTCTGTAAAGAAGAGTGGCCCATAATTCCTATACAATGATGTAGCAGACATATAAAGTCATGCAGAAAACCATTACTTCAACCCATTGCTGCTAAAGGTGTCTCTACAAGCTATTGGATGGTAAGATGTACTTGGTTTTTCACACATGGCTTCTTCATTATGGCTTTATTTTTGTTGAATAAATCGTGACACTATGTAATATGTCATGTGTTGCTATTCTGTGAGGTTGTATTTACCTGTTTTTTAGACCTAAGAAACAGATGATTGTTATTATGTCCTAAAATCATAAACCATACATGCTAATACCACTCATACAGATGCACTCACTGTCCCTTTCCCCTTACAGCTTTCTGTATCCCTCAGCTCTACCTAATTCATATGTTTCTCCAGCTCTTGCAGCCCTTATTCTCACTGTTTGCCTCCCTCTGTGGCAGCCCTCATTCTCTCATCTCTCTGCCTCCTTTCTATCCATGCAAGCTTTTAGTGCATGCCTGGGGTAACTTTGCCCTGTGCAAACCTGCTGGAGGTAAATTAATTCCTCTCATTGGACAGTGCTGAGGCAAATGCTCAGAGTTCCCTGGGATGGTAATTCACGGCAAAGCTAAGCTCGCCTAAAACACCGGCTCTGGTCTGGTGTCACAGCGAAGCCAAGCCTACAGGGCCACCACTTTTAACACCAATACAACTTCCACAAATAACCACAACGTCTGTGGAGTAAATGTAATCGTTTATTACAGTGGGGTTGGGGTGAGGATAAGGATTAACCAAGGAAAGGAGGGTATGCAAAGAGCCTGTCATTCTCTAAGTCAAGCTCCCGCTGAACCACAAAGTTGAAGACGCCAAAACGCGTGCGCTTGGCAGCCTCTTCCCTCTCCTGCTGGGCCCGTCTCTTCAGGGCTTGTCTCTTCTTGGCCATTTCAGCTTCTGGACTCAGTACTGGTGCTCTGAGCTTCTCTACCGGCAGGACTTGCTGCACCACCGGCCACTTCACGTTATCCCAGTTGGTGTTTGGACGTTGTGGAGCAGCAATTTTAACTTTGGGGGCAGCGAGCGGCCTAGCGGGCGCCAAAGGTGGTTTTGGGATGGCTTGTTGGAAAGTTGTGCCCAGCGGGTAGTACATTTGTATGGCGTCCATCATTGTCCTCTGCAGGGTGCAGAATTCAGCTGGTGCCTCCTCCGTGGCCATGATGTTTCTGGCTGTCTTCTTCTCTGAGGGGCGACACCGAGCGCAGCCTGCACTTGCTGCTTGGCAGATGTTGGATGCCATGGAGCATGGAGCGCTGGTGTGAGCTTTGGTGTCACTCATAGAAGGTCGAGCCGTGGCCATGATGTTTCTGGCTGTCTTCTTCTCTGAAGGGCGACACCGAGCGCAGCTTGGACTTTCTGCTTGGCAGATGTTGGATGCCGTGTTGGTCTTGGCGAGTTTTTTTTCCGGGTTGACCCTGGTCATGATGGTAATGTAACTCGCTTTTGCCTTCAGAGAACGGAAGACGCTTTTCTGCCTTGATCTGATGTAGGCCTTTTGGGGGGAACAATTGGGTTTGCTGGATCCCAGCATTTTATGTCAATGGCAGAACTTGCTGCCGGTCGATGGGTGAGTCAGTTTACTTCTCTAAACACTGAGAGCGCGATCTGAAAGGAAAAAGGGAAAGATTTAATGTAATCAAAAATACAAAATAAAATAATATATGATATAAAGTCATATAATATCCTATAAAATAATATAATGTAATAAAAAGTCATATAAATTAATAGAATGTAATATAAATTCATATAATGTAATATAATATATAATATGATGTAATATAATATATCATATAATGTATTATTGTACACTTCAAGTGACACTATATTTATTACATTACACTGTAACACAATTTGTATATATAATGTACTCTAATATAATGCAATATATCATATAATGTAACAGAATAAAATATAAAATAATAATAACAATAATAATGTAACATAAAATAATATTACATTACAATGTAACACAATTTAATAGATAATGTACTTTAGAATAATGCAATGTATCATATAATGTAACATAGAATAAAACATATATAATATAATATACTATATAATACAATGTAATATAATATAATGTAATTTATAATATAATATTTCTCAGTAAAACTCACTCGTCAACTCCCAATACGCAATGGTGGAGGTTGCTGCAAGTAACCGCATCCACAGCTTCAGTGCATTATGACATCATGTGGGCTCTAACATCACGAAGGTTGCTAGGCAGGTAAGCAGAAGTGGGCGTGGCCTAGCAAGCAGCAAGACTAGAAAGAAGCAATATTTTTCCCTAATTCAGCCAGGGATAACTCCTCAGACGTTCCAACTTCAGCAGCACCGTGGAATATGTTGGCGCTATTTCCATCATTTCTCCATCGATAATAAAAATGTCTCATCTCACTGATAACAGCAGCAGACACAGTGAGAGATACCCTGGGGGGTAAATAAAGGGATAATGCCCCACTCCCCAAGCGGTGGTGAAAAGGTTAAAGTCCTGCCCCTTATGCCCCAGGAGGTGCTGGAAGTGTTAATGCCTTGCCCCTCATGCCCCAGAAAGTGGTGAGAGGATTAATGCCCTGCTCCCCATTCCCCAAGAAATAGTGAAAGGTTTGATGCCCTGCTCCCCATGTCCCAAGAGGTGCTGAAAGGGTTAATGCCATGCCCTTCATGTCCCAGGAGGTGGTGAATAGGTTAATGTCCTGCTCCGCATGTCCCACCCCACTGGGGCAAATGGATAATTTATAACCATTGCGATGCCTGATTGGTGCTTTTAAAATGCATGTATTATAAAATTTAAAAAGCATTGAGTGGGAGGGGCTTTCCTGCACTGCAAAGCCAACACCATCGGTCAGTACGGAGTGCCGGCAGCTCTTGGAGGGTGTGGCCGATGATGTCAGGAATAGGAGGGGAAATGGATGGAAAGCGGAGGGGGAATGGTGGTGGCAAGGAGAGCTGTAATTGGCTGTGGGGGTTGTCTGTCATTCTCTATTAGTATAAATGTGTATATATTAGTATATAAGGTGATGGCATATATATTAGCATCTAAGGTAATGGGATATATATCAGTATGTAATGTAGTCGGTTACATATATAGTAGTTTGTAAGGCAATGAGATATATATATTGGTATAGAAGGTAATGTTATATATATATATGTATATTAGTATAAAAGGTAATAGGTTGCATATATTTTGGTATATAAGGTAATGGAATATATATATATATATTAGTATATAAGGTAATACAATATATATTAGTATATAAGGTAATAGGTTACATATATATATATATCAGTATATAAGGTAATGGGATATGTATATATATATATATATATATATATATATATATATATATATATATTAGCATATAAGGTAATGTTTGACTCCATATCCAGACCTCCATGGGTTGATAAATTTGATTTCCATTGAGAATTTTTGTATGATTTTGTTGAGCTGAGACACGGCCATTGGGCGGCGCCGTGCGTGAACACTGGCCAGATGAGGGCTGGGCCAGGGGGGCAATTGCCCCCCAGGCCGTCTGGAATCTACATTAAACGGCCACGTGGCGGCACATTTAAGTGACCGATTCACCCATGCCAGGGTCGTCTTTAATGCCCGCAGAACTGGACGGCACACCGAGATGCCATTGCAGCCGATGTGGCTGTGTGTCTTAAAGCGGCGGTAAGACACGCTGGCCGCTTTAAAACCATTAAGCGGCCAGCATGCCAACACGGTGCCGCCCAGTGTCCTGTTCCGTGTGACTCTGCCCTCTTGACCGGCACGTCACATCGTCAATGGCTGAAAAGGATCAACGTGTTGCAATGGCCCAATCAAAGCCCATTCCTCTATCCGACTGAAATGCTGTGGCGGGATCTTAAGACAGCTGTGTATAAACAAATACTGCAATCCTCAAGGAACTGAAGCAATTCTGTAAAGAAGAGTGGCCCATAATTCCTATACAATGATGTAGCAGACTGATAAAGTCATACAGAAAACCATTACTTCAACCCATTGCTGCTAAAGGTGTCTCTACAAGCTATTGGATGGTAAGATGTACTTGGTTTTTCACACATATCTTCATTATGGCTTTATTTTTGTTGAATAAATCGTGACACTATGTAATATGTCATGTGTTGCTATTCTGTGAGGTTGTATTTACCTGTTTTTTAGACCTAAGGAACAGATGATTGTTATTATTTCCTAAAATCATAAACCATAGATGCTAATACCACTCATACAGATGCACTCACTGTCCCTTTCCCCTTACAGCTTTCTCTATCCCTCAGCTCTACCTAATTCATATGTTTCTCCAGCTCTTGCAGCCCTTATTCTCACACTTTGCCTCCCTCTGTGGCAGCCCTCATTGTCTCATCTCCCTCCCTCCTTTCTATCCATGCAAGCTTTCAGTGCATGCCTGGGGTAACTTTGCCCTGTGCAAACCTGCTGGAGGTAAATTAATTCCTCTCATTGGACAGTGCTGAGGCAAATGCTCAGACTTCCCTGGGATGGTAATTCACGGCAAAGCTCAGCTCGCCTAAAACACCGTCTCTGGTCTGGTGTCAGAGCAAAGCCAAGCCTGCATTTCTAAGTATTTGCGGAATATAAGCCATACCCTGAAAATAAGACATAGTGATAGGCAGGGCCGGCAGATCAACCTTCAAACAGCCACTGAGCGGCTGTGAGCGGGATTTTAATCGGCCCCCAGGCTGCCTCCTCCCGCCACCAGCGCCTAATATGATGTTAAAGGGGCCGGTGTTGACACACCATGCCACCCAATGGCAGTGCCTCAGTACTTCGTCCCACGTCTTAAAAGGCATGGGACGAAGAGCCGAGGCACAGCCATTGGGCGGCGCCATGCTTCAACACTGGCCAGGGGTGGGCTGGGCCGAGGGAGCAATTGCTGGAAATTGGATTCCAGGAGAAATGTAAGGTCCTCAGTAATAGTCAGGTATTGTGGGAATTTCCAAGGTGGTGCGAAGGTCTAATTGAATTTCCAGTGGGGCATGATCCGAATTGACATTGTTATGGATGGTGATATGATGTAGTTGATTTAGTGGGGGAAATAGGTCCAATCAAGATGAAGTGTCGTGAGCCCTACAAACATGGTCTGTCAAGTCTATGGTCCAAAATCGTATTAAAGTCCCCACCTAAATCGCTACGCCCCTTGACGCACTCTGCAATGCAGTAGGCATTAAAGTGAACAGGTCTGGTTCCCTCCAGTGAGTCTCCTGAAGGCATATAATATGTGACCTAAGAGATTTAAGGTGGTTAGTGTCACGGAAGCCTCTGTGCCATGGGATCCTGGAGGGTACTAAGTGCCAGCCTCCTTACTACAGACTATGGGCCCTGGTAGAGAGTGCCATGTTATCCTTTTTGTTTGTTATTAATAGAAATGTATTTTATCGCCTTATTTCCTAACTGTTTACTCAGCACACTAAGGTCTGGGAGATAATCTAATCAAGGCAATGTGTATTCCTTATTCTACTGTTCTACGGTTCTTGGAAGCGAGAGCGGCCACAGGGCTTTTGCAAACTCGGAAGCCATTTTAACTGCATGGGAAGGTGGAGGCGATGTTGGGGGCTCTGGCTGCAAAAGAATTAGGGAATGCTGTGGTTCAGCCATTTTATGTTTTGAGCTGGCAGAGTTCTGTGAAGCTTTAGTAGAGGATTTTTTTTAACTGGCCTGGCTGGAAATTAGTCCATAGTCTTACAAGCGAGATCAGCATGGGGGAAGCGCAAGAAGCCTGGCCGGAGTTTTGGTGTCTTCCAGTGAAGGTCCAGTCCTGGCCATGATCTCTGGATGTTGCTGAGATGCTGGTTTTACTTTGGGGCCAGCGAGTGGCCTAGCCAGAGATGGTTTTGGGATTGCTGGTTGACAAGTTGTGCCCATCATTGTCTGCTGCAGGGTGTGGCATTCAACTGGTGCTTCCCCCTGTCCAACAGAGTAAAGCTTGTCTCAGGCCAACACACTTTTTTTTATTGTTCTTTATTAGGTTTTTTAAAAAATATCAAAAAGACAAAAACAGCGAGAAACATACAGTACATCACAGTAACAATTAAAGATAAACATAAAAAAATGTACATACACATTTATACAAGAATACTTAATATATTTCATTAAGACTCATAGCATTAGAGAGTAATAATTTTAAATAATCGAACACTCAGCATTTCCTTGGGGAGAGGGGGGATCATGAAGTAACGGGGCCAAAATAGGTCTAATACAAGAGCCACCGGAGCAGTGCTGTCATTATGTAAATGCACAGGGAGTTTTTAATCAGTTATCTGGAACCATTTCTGCCAAATGCAATCATACTTCTCTCTTGAGTTAAATTCTTTAAGAAAAAAATATTTTTCTACATTACTTTGTAAGTTTATTTGCATTTTAATCTTTTGCCAACTTGGTATATCCTGATTTCTCCAATATCTAGCAAGGCAGATTTTAAACGCCAAAAGTGTATTAATCCACAAAATCCGATCATTGCTGTTAATATCTGGAAACTCTATATGAAACAAAAACCTTTAAGGGGAAAGTTCCAGGTGAGATCCAAACAGCTTCAGATAAAGCTCAGATATTTTTGTCTTAAGCTGAGTTAGCCTTTGAAAGTCCCACCAAATATGTTTATGTGATCCTATTTTAACTTGGCACCGCCAATACCTGTCTCCGTTAATTGGTTGAAATTTAACTATACGTGGGATGGACGATGCGTGACGTGTGATGTGTGCTCCGCCTCGGAGACGAAGGGCCGGGCTGGAACACCGATGAGGTGAGGGTTGCAATGCCGGGACGCCGGAAAGCGGCAAATCGGCGATGAGACGATGCGCCGTGCTTCGGCAAAAACAACGGCTGCGCAATTCCATTGGTACGAGGCGAGCTAGATATGGAAGTCTCACCGGCCCCCGGGTTCATACCCACCGAGATGCAAATTACGGAGAAGCAGCAGGATAAAAACACAAGTCACTCCCCCCTCCTTCGCGCTAAATTTGAGGCAAACACACATCAAAGATCAACGCTCGGCCAGAGAAGAACACCTTTATGAAAAGCAAAAAGTGAGTAACTAGGAAAGACATTAAGCTGCATATTAAAAATAATGCCTAAAATATAACACACTAAAGTAAAAAAATTGGATTGGAGGGGTGATGTGCTCGTGATTAACATTAATATTTTCTGTAATATCGAAAATATATTTATTAACTCGCAATGACATCAATTCCACTCTAATTTAAGATCAATTATCAAGAGACCGTAAAGTGGAGGTGGAGTGATAAATGAGAGTAAGGATGAGACAGGAAAGGAAAGGAAAGGAGTAGCGTTGGAGAACTTTTTTTTTTTTTTTGTACCATTTTTTCCAATCTTTAAAATTATGTTTAAAATCATGCTTTATAATATAATAATAAAAATTGATTCATAGGAAGTGTTCATTATCATTATTATTTAGATATAAATGGATATATTGAACTAATTAGAGTATATTTAATTATAACATATATATATATATATTAAATGCAGATACAGCCACAAGCTTACAAGGAGAAAGGGGGAGGAAGGAAGGAAGAATCATAAGAACTAAAATCAAAATCAAATAAAAGATATCAAGAGGCATATAGTCAGCGAAGGGAACTGAGGTTTCCAACACAAAAGACAAAAGGCAATTAAATCAAGTAATGGCTCCCAAAAAAGAGAAGGAAAAAGATAAAACTACAACACAAGACAAAAAATCAGAAAAAAAATAAACCTACAAATGATTACCCCTCTATCAAGAAAATTCACATATCAATAGAAGATTAACAATGGATGATCGAAGAGAATATCTTCAAGCACTTAAAGCACAAGACCAAATTAATGAAGATGAACCGCTCTCCGTATTACTGAATAACCTCTATAAAAAAATTAAAAACGATATTGAATTCAGTACAAGTGAAATTAAAGAGGACGTTGCTAAAATATCGGAATCACTAAAGATACAAGAAGACGAAATAAAAAAAAAATAAAGAAGAACAAAAACTTCTTAAAGCAGAAAACACGACATTGAATACAAGGATTAAAGCTCTGGAAAACAAAGTAAATGAATCGGAAGACAACCAACGTAGGAAAAATCTACGTATAAGAGGAAGCCCAGAATTATTATCCGATGAATTACTTGAAAAGTACTTAATGGATCTTATACAAGATACTCTTAGTAACCAACCTTTAAAATATATTCCTTTGGAATCCTTCAACAGAATAAAGAAACCAAGCCAATTAAATAACGATCTGCCTCATGACGTTCTCGTTAGATTCACAAATCAACAAATAAAAGAAAGATTTAACAGAGGAATTAGAGAACAAACTGCTCCATCTGAAAAATTCAAAGACTTAAAATTCTTTGCAGACATTCCATCATATGTAAGGAAAGAGAAGAAAATTTCAAGATCTTCTAACAATACTACGAACTGGGCTATAGATGGGGGTTTCTTACCAGCCTCAAATTGATCTATGAAGGTACAACAGTTAACATAAAAGACGTTGAATCAGGCAAACAAAAATTTAAACAATGGGGGTTTATATAAATGCGTGTTCCTTCCCCCCCCCACAAGATATTCTACAGTGAGAAGTTACACTAAGATGTAATATTAGACACTTTATTATCTATCGCACTACACATATACATTAATTTGCACTTATTAACTTACTTCTAATATATATAACGTATATAACTTTTTTTTTTTCTTCACAAAATACCATATAAGTGAGAAGACACGTTAAGGCTAGAAATACTAGACACTAGACGTATTACCTACTACACTATACACAAATATATTTTTTCTCCTATTTCATATACATATTTATAATTTTTTTATACCAAAACCCAATAAAGATCCGAGTCTTGTTTCCAACTACAGACCAATCTCATAGATAAACATAGACATTAAGATTTACTCAAAAATTCTTGCCGAAAGACTCAAGATATATCTTCCCGAAATTATTCACCCGGACCAAACAGGTTTCATAAAGGATAGATCACTAACAGATAACACACGCAAAATAATCAACCTTATAGACCTGTCAAACAAAAACTCTATACACACTGCCTTTCTGGCACTCGATGCAGAAAAGGCATTTGACCGTGTAGACTGGTTATTTTTAGCAGAAACACTAGAAGCCTTTGGCATTGTGGGACATTTAAAAAATAACATATTAGCACTATACAAAGAAACCTCGGCATTAGTAACCGGTGCTATGTTTACATCGAAAGCCTTTAAAATCAGCAATGGAACGAGACAAGGTTGTCCACTAGCCCCACTATTGTATGTATTAACGATCAAACCTTTAGCTCAGGCGATAAGAAATTCATAGCTGGAATTAAATCAAGATATAAAGAACATAAAATAACGCTTTTCGCAGACAACATAATCTTAACTCTTCCACAACCAGAAAATTCTATAAAATATGTAATACTCAAATTACAAATTAAACATTAATAAAACCCAGATCGCCTCAATCAACCAAACGATAGAACAAGAGAGTACCATGAGATCACATATAAATGTGAGTTGGAGAAATGACTCCATAGACTACCTGGGTATACAAATAAAATATAACTTAAAAGAACTAGCTAGAGATAATTATATTATGTTAATTAACAAAATGAGGAAGTAATTACACGAGTGGAAAGGTTTAGAAATTTCATGGCTAGGGAGACTCAATGCAATTAATGCATATTATATTCCAAAAATATTATACATGCTTAGAGCTATTCCACTAAGAGTCCTCTACTCTATTCTTTCCCAAATTCAAAAGCTGATTAAAAAATTCATTTGGCAAGAAGAGGTCCCGAGAATATCCCACACACGATTAGTAAGAAGCACACAAATGGGAGGTTTATCTCTACCCAACATCATAGAACTACACAAAACATGTATGTTTACTCACTTTCTCTATATGGGACAGACCCATAAACGACAGTACAACTTGGTATAACATTGAAACTGAAAACACTAATCTTTCACATCCATTCGATGTAGTTTGGACTAGTCGAGATTTAACCAAGAACATTAAAACAGATAACGCAGTAACTAAAGATTTAATTATAACTTTAAATACATTTTAAAAAGTATGAACATTGAGAAAGGAATCTTACACTCTGCCCCAATAGAAGCACTAAAAAATTGTATGGACGATTTCAATTTAAGTAGTTGGAGTCAACTTAACTTAAAATATAGATCAGATTTATACCATTTAGATGTTTTTTTACCTTGGGCTACTATGAAAGAGAAATGGGGATTATCAAATAATGAATTTTTTAATTACATAAGAATTAAACACTTTCTCCAATCAGTTGATATTACACATTCCACGAAATTTGAAGAATTCCTCAATAAACATCATAAAACGAGTTTAATTCATAAAGTAAAACTATTAAGAGAAAACGTAAAAACAGATGAGCTATTACCAAACAAAGTTAAGTGGGAAATTGACACTGGACAAACATATTCAAACGCAGATTGGCTGCAAGCATATAATGAAATTAAAAAACATTCACACTGTCTAAGCATGCATGAGTTAAACTATAAGCTAATACACAGGTGGTACAGGACCCCAGTTATCATTTCAAAATTTGATAAAGATATTTCTAGAGTTTGCTGGAGATGCGGGCAAAAAGAAGGAACCTTGTATCACATGTGGTGGGAATGTGAACAGTTAGGAGATATTATCAAAATTATTTTTGGAGTAATTAAGGAGACATTAAACCTCAATATTGCCCCATGACCTCAAATATTATTATTTCATATTGGTTTACACAAAATACAAAAAAAAAACAAAAAGCGTTAATAGTTTAATTAGTATTAGCCAGCAAACTGGTTATAGCTAGAAACTGGAAAAAATCAGGAAAAATATCCTGGGAAGAGATAAATGCACAAATAGAATTCCAGAGTAAAATGGAAGAGGGTTACTACATGAGTATAGGGAAAAAGAAGAAATATTTAGAGATATGGAATCCATGGACAACCCATGCCCAATCAAAAGAAAGACCCACTGAATAAGTTAACAACTAAGTTTAGTAATATAATAAATCTAATGATACCTGTTAATAAAAAAAAATAAAAACACAGCTGTATAATTGATGAAAGAATGGATGTATTTATTTCATTAATTAACTCGTTATAATATTTATCGGTTTAGAATTCAATTTATTAAGATAAAAGTAAGGGCAAATTACAGATATTTCGAGTTACAAACATAACATAATGACATAATAAATGCTAAGCAGCACTAGTTGGTCTATATTATATTTGTTTGTTTGTCTTTATTGGTATGCGCTGCTGTTTATGTTAGTATGATCGATTATAAACAACACTATGTAAAGTTCAAGGTAGACAGCTAACAAATCGATTGTTATGTTTATTCATGTCTTTTTTTTGTATGTTTTAAATGTACTTTTTCGATTATAAATAAAAAAAAAGAAATTTAACTAGGGACCATATACCATCTATATATAAGTTTGAAAAAAAAGTTCTTGGAGATTTATACAATGGGTTGTTTTTTTAGTAAATTGCCGTGTTTTATGCCAAGAGTGTAAGGAGACAGTAATTTCCAGTTCCTTCTCCCATTGTTTATGTGCTTTAGACTTATCAAGAGTCTTATTGTCTTTAAAGAATTTCAAGATCTTAGACAGTGTTCTACTACACGGATTATATTCAGGTGGTGGGTTTGATTTTAAGAAATATTTAAGTCTGATATATTTAAAGATCTCCCTTGGAGATAACCTAAGCCCCCAAACTCAGTAGGTACTTTAAGAAGCTCCGAGGGTAGTCTTACTATTTTTGCCGCCCAAACAAATCGAGAGAGTAAATTTTCCCACTTTAAAATAATGTCTTTTGAGACATAGAAGGGAATTAATCGAAAAAGATATAGGATTTTGGGAATTATGTAAGCTTCAAGAATATTAATACGACCCATCCAAGAGATTTCAAGTTTCGCCCAGTTTGCTAGAGAAGATTTTATCTCTAAGAGAAGTTTCTTATGATTTATAGCAGCAATATCTTCCAATACAGCTCCAATTATAATCCCCAAATAGTCAATCTGGTCTGTCTGGTCGTTGTTTTGAATGTGCCTCTGAACTACAGATATCTGAGGCTCAGATAGATAAAATGGAATCATCTGGGTCTTTGGTATGTTAAGTATATAGTTGGAGTAATATCCAATTTTGTTCTACTCCTTTTAAGAGAGCGGGGATAGATAGTAAAGGTGCGGACAATGTTAATAAAACATCATCTGCATATACAATAATACTATATTCATATTTATCAATATTTATACCATGAATGTTAAGAGAATTTCTAACATAGGCGGCAAAAGTATCAATTGTTAGGGCATATAGCAGAGGAGCTAATGGGCAGCCCTGTCTTGTACCTTTGTGAATAAGAAACATATCCGAGTCTAAAAAGGGGCCTCTAATCCTTGCCACAGGGAATGTATAGTTAGGTCATAAAAAGGACCTGTTATGCCGAATGCTCGAAGTGTTTCAGCTAAAAATTTCCAGTTGACCCTATCAAATGCCTTTTGGGCATCCAAAGCTACTATGACCGAAGGAACTTTATATCTATGTATATATTCCATAATGTTAAAGATTCTACGCGTATTTTCTTCGCCCGCCCTAGCAGGGATGAATCCTGCTTGGTCTGGATGAATCAAATCTCAAATTATTTGGGCCAATCTAGAGGCCAATATCTTAGAATATATCTTCACATCTAAGTTAATAAGAGATATTGGCCTATAGTTAGCGACCATTGAAGGATCCTTTCCTGGCTTCGGAATTGGCGATATACTCGCCTCAAGCATCTCTTTTGGAAAATTTCTTCCAGTAGTAATTGAGTTAAATGATTTTGTTAAAACGGGGGAGATCACTGGATTCAAAATTTGAAAAAATATGGCTGAAAAGCCATCAGGACCCGGAGCGTTCCCTCTTTTCAAATCAAGAATTGCAGTAGTGGTCTCTTGAATTGTAAATGGTTGATTTAATTGTACCAATTTTTCTGCAGAGAGTTTTGGAAGATCCAGGGTCTCTAAAAATTGTGCTATATCACCAGTGGAAATCTTAGGTTCAGGTAAATTATATAGAGTTTCCTAGTATTGTTTGAAGGCATTACCTATCTGTGTTGGTGATATACAAGTTATTCCATTGTGTAGAATTTACTATTACCATAGTGCCAACAGGATTTCAATCTTTGCATTATTGTTTCAGCTTTAACTTTAAGTTTAATAGTTATCGATTCTTTGATAGTCTCTATTTGTTTCGAAAAATCTCTAGATGGGTACTGTTTATTTACTCTCTCGAGTTTTGCCAGTTCAATATACAGGTCGGCAAGTTCTTTACCTGTTTTTTTACCCATGCACCTTTTTTTATTAAGTGTCCTCTAAGAACGCATTGTAAGGTGCACCACAGATTTAGATCTGAAGTCTCATTATTGTCGTTTTGCTCCAAAAAAGATATTGTTTGTTTTATCAGATCTGTCTTATCAGACTCTGTTTTTAAAAGAGATTCGTTGAGTCTCCAACGAGCTCTTATTCTATATTGAGGATTATCCTTGATAGAAATAAATACTGGAGCATGGTCGGACCCTGAAATATTTCCAATTAGAGAGGTAGTAGAGATTTCCAGGGAGTGACCTGGCATTAAAAAATAATCGATGCGTGAATATGATTGGTGCGCATTCGAGAAGAAAAAGTAATCACTTTCTTCAGGATGTTGCACCCTCCATACATCGTATAGGCCGTGTTTAAACAGAGAAGCGGAAAATGCTTTGGCCCTGGTTTTCAAACACGCATCTGATTTACGTTTCTTCGAGGTCTTAGTATCTTTTTCAATATCGATTATACAGTTCAGGTCACCTGCTATAATCAATGAGCCTTTGGAGATTTTTTCTATTGTCTCCATAGCTAAGTTGAGAAATCTTATCGATCCTTCTGATGGAGCATATAGGCTAACCAAAGCATAAGTAACATCCTTTATGTTGCAAACAAGTATAATCCTTCTTCCTTCCTTATCTCCTTCATGGTGTATATACTCAAATTTATTTTTAGTTGATATCAATATGGCTACTCCTCATTTCTTTTTGTCTAGAAGGGAAGATACATAAATATGTCGGTATCTACGATATTTCCAAGCAGATTTTTCAGTTATTTGATTCCAATGTGTCTCCTGAATAAATGCAATATCTATCCCCTCTTTAATTAACGTATCATATAGATAAACAGTCAAACCCAACACACTGTGAAGGAAAACCATTATTTCCGCCATTAGTGTGAAGAAGTTCCTTGAACCAGCAAGGAATGAGAGCGTGTTTTAGGGCCAGCGTGTGAAATGGGGAACATAATCACCTCTTGTTTTCATAATCTATAATGTACCAAAGTATCAGGTTTATGAAATTACCAATTTTCTCCCTTATAGAGGAAGGAGAGAAAAATAAAAAAATAAAAAAAAAAAAATAATATATATATACATATATATATATATATATATGTATGATCATGGATTATTGTTAATATCATATATATCAGGAGGCAGATTTACATTAATAACTGTAATGGAGACCGTCTCCTATTAAATGATTTCTTCTATATATATCTACTGTTGTTACCCCATTTATATAGTGTGTCATAAGTATGGAGCGGTGTCTTGTCCCCTAATATCTCAATTCTATATTTGTGGCAGTATTTTATCCAAAGACTAGCAAAAACAAATATGCCTATATATCTTTGTGAATCCCCCAAATTTTAACTAACTTTTTCCTTAATTTTTTGCTAAAAAAAAAAAAACCCTTTGCGACAAAACCTTTTTTAAATAGTTGCCTTTATCTTGTACACATGTATATTTGTGAACTTATATCTTCCCTATTTTAAAAAAAAACTTCTTATGTCTTGTGGATTGCCGTTATCCAATTTATATCATTTATAAGTTATACGTTCTATTCTAAAAAAATATAAAAAATACAATATATGTTATCGTTCCTCAACTCATGTGTCATTTCATATATTATTCCAAACAGGTGGGAAAAAAAAAAAGAAGCACCCTATCCATATGTGACACTCCCTTGTTTAAGTGGGTTCTTCATTTATATTATAAACATCCAAAATGTATTAATTCTATATTAGTGACAGAATATTGAAAACCAAGAATAAATGTAAAGATTTGTAATAATCTCTATTCTAAGTGATCTCTTATAAGTAGTATTTTAGGCAATATCTTATGATAATACCTTGTGTTCTATATCATTATTCAATGCATACGTCATATCATATATAGGAACATAAAAAAAAAAAAATTAAGAGAAGCTCCCGATCCATATGTGACACTCCCTTATTTAAGTGAGTTCTTACATTTTTGTGTTATAAACATCCAAAACATATTCATTCTATATTAGTGACAAAACATTGAAAACAGAAATAAATTTGAAGATTTGTAATAATCTATATTCTAAGTGGTCTATTATATCTTTTGTATTATTGTTACCAATTTATATCATTTCCAACCAATACATTGCCAACTCAGTGACTAAACCAAAATTATGACACATCCTACTTTAAAGAGTATTTTAGGTAATATCTTGTGATAGTGCCTTATATTTATATCATTAGTCAATTCATGCATCATGTCATATATAGGATCATAAAAAAAAAAAAAGGCCACATGGGTTTTCTTCTATTAGGTTGCAAGATCTGGCCTAATTAAATTCCATTTCAGTAGATTGTCCTTTGCTTGCATAGGATCATTGCAGATGTAGATCTTCATTGATAGTTAATTTGCAATTTTGTGGGAAAGCCCCAGGAATAAGTAATATTATTTTGTCAGGTAGTAGTATCAATATATTTCTTTCTATGTATTCTGGTTGCACGCAAAAGATCGGAATAGGTAGTTAGGGATGCAAATTTTTCAATTTTAGTAGGATTCCTTCTCATTTCTTTAACTAAGTCCTCTTTGGTTCTAGAATTGGCAAAACAGACAATAACATCTCTAGGTGTGTTTGTTTGCACCCAGTTAAGGGGCAGCGGAAGTCTATGGGCTCTTTCAATTGGCATCGGGCCGTATTTTTTTACGGTCTATATATGTTGAAAGTGGTTCCATCAAATACGGTTCCAGTTCTTTCAGATTTTCAGA
Organism: Spea multiplicata; assembly: GCA_009364415.1. Taxonomy (NCBI): domain Eukaryota; kingdom Metazoa; phylum Chordata; class Amphibia; order Anura; family Pelobatidae; genus Spea; species Spea multiplicata. The sequence continues at coordinate 18,194 of VKOC01046918.1, forward strand.
GATCCCTCGGATTTTAAGATTTTGCCTACGTGACCTGTCTTCTAGGTCTGCGAGTTTAAGATCTTGTCTTGTTAATTCTACATTTAACATTTCATTTTGAGATTGAAGCTGTTTAATTTTTGTATGTAGCAGAGTAATTTCTTTCGATTGAGCAGCTAGGGTGACTTTCAAGAAGGTCAATTCCTCCTTATATTCTTTGAGATTGTAATTCAGGTTGGCTTTAATTTTAGTATATAAAGAGTCCAGTGCCATCATCAAATTGGACTTTGTAATATAATCTGGCGGGTTGCTAATACTAGTCTCACTCAACCGATCTGGAGATGATTTAGATGATAAAATGGAAGTATCCGTTTGGCTTTTAGGAGAATAATAAGCGCTAATTGGGGGAGGTTTCTTCATTTTCACAGACATTTTAGATTTTTCCTCCTTCTCACCCCTACCAGCCTTGTCTCCTTTTGGAGGCATTTATCGTTGCCAGCTTTTAGGATGGCTGGTTGACAAGTTGTGCCCAGTAGGTAGTACATTTGTATGCCGTCCATCATTGTCTGCTGCAGGGTGTGGCATTCAACTGGTGCCTCCTCCTGGCCAACAGAGTGAAGCTTGTCTCTGGCCAACACACTTGTCTCTGGCACACACACTCCACTCCCAGCAATTGGTTCCCATGAAGTAGAGAGCTGATGTTTTGGTGACTCAAAGTGGGTCAAGACCTGGCCATGATGTTTCTAGCTGAGCTGAGGGTGTCTTTCCTCGTCCCCAGTGGCTGACCTGGGAGACGGCGCAGCTGGCCCATCTCCCCAGCGGCCCATCCCAATTGAGGGAGCTGAGGGTGTCTTCGCTCCTCCCCAGCAGCTGTCGGATGACCTGGGGAGAGCGCAGCTGGCCCATCTCCCCAGCGGCAGAAGGAGCACCAGGGAGGGGGTGTAGGCAGCATCCCTCCCCAGCAGCCAAGTGAGTGCACAGGAGATGGCGCAGCCGGCCAGTATCCCCAGCGGCAGCTAACAGATTCGGGAGCGGAGGAACTTGTCCTGCCTTCCAGTGGCAGATTCCAGTTGAGGGAGCCGAGGGTGTCGTCCCCCATCCCCAGCGGCAGACAGATGACCTGGTGCAGAGTGCCACGTTGCCCAAATTCCCGGACAGCCCCAGGCAGACCCATTGAGGATCTAGCCAAGTCTGCCGGTCTATGGGTTGGGTGGGATTTGTGACGGCCCAGCGACCTGAATTCTGTATGTCCCAGGATGTGTGTGATTATTATTATGACTTTTTCCTCTCCTCATGTGTTATCCTGTCCATGTGCCACATGATCTGCCCACGGACTTTAACCCTCGTAGCCCGGACACCGTCGGCCTGACAACAGCATTATTGTATGGAGATAACCCTCTGGTGGTGGGGGTACGGACCAGGGGTGGTTCGGAGAAGAAGCCTCCTGCAGATTCCCGGCCGTTGGGGCTACCAGGAGAGCAGAGCTCAGCCAGCGCGGTTATCACACGAAAACGATGGTTTAAAGCTGTACGGACATTGCAGGGCTCGGTGGCCTGAGTGTTTGGCGCGGGACTGTTTGGAATGGGCGGCAAGATGTGGACATGATTTATGGTTTGTTTCTCACCTAACCTGTATATAAGCCTATGTGTTTCCCAAATAAGGAGTTCCTGTTTTACCTCACTACGAATCCTGTCTTGTTATTGAGGTAAGCCTCGGTGCTGCCCTTATCAGGGTAGAGCGCTGTATTGCTATACTTCCATATACTACAGTGCCACCGAGGTTCCTGAAGATTCCCGGCCGATGATCACTTATTGTCAGCCCCTTCTCTCTGCAACCCTGGTTCTGTCTGGCGGTGAAGGGATTAATCTCTGGTGTCGAGGCAGGAGGAAGCAACGACTGGCGGGCATACGCAGTCAGGGTACAGGTTGTTCCCGTCACAATATATATATATAAATATATGCGTTAGACATTTTTATGTACTTCTTTCTTTGAAGTAAAGACTATGATTTCAAAATAGCTGAACCTGCAGTTATTTTTCATTCTTTAATATTAGCCCCTGCTGCCAATATATATTAATATAAGCCCCTGCTTAATAACCAGATTAATAACCAAATAAGTAACCTGCTGGTATGGGCTTATCCACCTGTATCCCTGCTGGAACTGCCGAAGTCCCCTAGTGTGGCAGTGTTGCCATTTGAATTATTAGGATAGGATAACCGGGTATATAAGAAATTTATATATATAAAGATGGAGGCAAAACACACAGGTACTCCTTGCTTCTGTGTCTTTATTGAAACATATTAACTGCTTCTCTTCCTGTTCAGGAGGAAGGAGGAGATAACAACAAACTTTATTTATACTTTTCTTAACCATACATAGGCTATAGCACTGTGAGAGCACATTCAGATTATATCTCAACACCCCCACTTGCTCTCAAATGTGTAATCCTTTTTTTTTATATACATGACTTACATTCCAAACATATAACTCAAAAACTTTTCTAACTTTAGTTTTGTTGCAGGTTTAGTCATAACATCTGCTACCATCTTGTCTGTTGGACAATACTCAAGAACTGTCTTACCCTCACTGATTACTGATCGAATGAAGTGGTACTTGATATCAATATGTTTGCATCTCTGTCGGCAAACAGGATTCTTTGAAAGGGCTATTGAACCTTGATTGTCACCAAAAATTGTTACTGGTTCATTGTGATAACCATTGTCCATTCCCTTGAGTAACTGCACAAGGTACAGACTTTCCTGCGTGGTTGCAGCCAATGCCATGTATTCAGCTTCACATGTAGATAAAGCTACTGTGGACTGTTTCTTTGACTTCCATGCAATCAGTGGACCTTTCTTTGTTAGACTAAAGCAATATCCAGTCGTACTTCTTCTATCGTTCACATCAGAGGCCCAATCAGCATCGCTATACGCTTCAAGTTTCAAGTTTTCACTACACCTTCTGTAGCAAAGCTCATAGTCAATAGTAAGTTTTAAATACCTCATCACATGCTTAGCTGTGGCTAAATGTTGTTCTGTTGGTTCTGATAGGTATTGCGACAGTTTACTGATTACCCAGCTTAAATCTGGTCTTGTACAGGTCATTGCATATAACAAGCTTCCTACTATCTCTCGATATCTTTTTGTATCTACAAGATCATTGTGATCATTATGGTCCAACTTCTGTTCACATGGAGTTGATCTGGGTTTGCAATCTGTCATTCCAAACCTCTCCAGAATCTTTGATATGTATCTCTTTTGGTTCATCTTAACCAAACCATCACTTTGTTCAAAATCAATACCTAGGAAATGTTTGATCTTCCCAAGGTCTTTCATCTTAAATTTTGCTGTGAGCATTTTCTTCACGTCAGTGAGTACTGTTTCTTCACTGGAGCCAATAATGAGATCATCAACCCATATTAGCAATATTACTCTCACATGTCCAGAATGTTTGACATATACACAGTGGTCTGCTGAGTTTTGTTCAAACCCATTCTCAGTTAAATGATCATGCAGCATCTTGTTCCAATTTCTACCTGATTGTTTTAGACCATACAATGACTTGTTCAATTTTAGAACTAGTCTCTCGTTTTGTTTGGACTCTACCTCAAATCCCTCTGGTTGTTCCACGTAAACCTCACAATCAATTGGAGCATGTAGGTAGGCTGTTTTCACATCCATCTGGTGAAGAAGTAAACCATACTGTGCTGCCAGTTGCATAAAAATACGTACGGATATAATGTTCGCAGTTGGAGAAAAAATTTCCTTGTAATCAATTCCCTTTACTTGACAATAACCTTTAGCAACATATCTGGCTTTGTACGTTTCTAATCCGTCAACATTATTTTTCATTGCATACACCCATCGCCCCCCCACTGAACATTTACCTACTGGTAAAGTTGTCAAGGTGAAGGTGTCATTTTCTTTCAACGAATCAATTTCCTCTGTCATAGCATTAAGCCAATTCTGTGACTGAGGTGAGCTCATAGCTTCTTTAAAGTTTTGTGGTACATCAAACACCTTGTAGCAATAATCAATGCTTGTTAGTATTTGATCGTCACATTCCACTTCTGAAACATAGTCCTCCAAATACTGAGGAGTTTTTCTGTCTCTTTTAGGATAACGTGTACTATGGTCATTCCCTGCTTGACCATTGTCCTTGCTCTTCAAAGTTTCTTTTTCAGAAATTTGAATCAAGTTTGGACACTCAGTTTCAGTTGGATTAATCTTTGGTATAGAGGGTACATAGTTCTCCCTATGGCATTCCTCATCATCATGTAACAGGTCAGTTTGAGTCTCTCTTTCAAAAACTCTCTTTGAGATAAACTTCACAAGCCTGTGTTTAAGGACCTTCCCAGTGTCTGGGTAAAACACTAGGTAAGAAGGACTGTTCTTGTCATAGCCAATGAAAATCCCTCTCTCACATTTTGAGTCTAGTTTCTTTCTGTCATACCTGTATGCAAAACACTCTGACCCAAAAACTCTCATCTTAGAAAGATTAGGTTTTCTGCCTGTTAAAAGGTAATATGGAGTTTGTGCTAAACGGTTGTTAAAACACCTGTTTCGGATATGAGCGGCAGTCATTACTGCATATGTCCATAATTCTTTTGGTAATTTACTCTCAACTAACAGACATCTTGCCATTTCAAATAGCGTTCTCCAATTTCTCTCAGCAGTCCCATTTTGGTGGGGTGAGTAAGGTGCTGAGGTTTCATGTCTTATGCCTCTGTTATTTAGCAGTGACTTAAAACTGCTTGCCATAAACTCTGTACCGTTATCAGATCTTATACATTTTATGACTCCATACAAGGCTGTGTCAGCAATAAACCTTTCAGTGGCTAACACTGCATCACTCTTGTGTTTTAGGAAATATACAAATATTGCACCAGAGTAATCATCAGTGAATGCTATTGTATATCTGAAACCTTCTTTAGCTGGTGGTTCTATAGGACCTGATAAATCAGTGTGTACTAGCTCTAATATAGCTGTGGCTCTTGTATCAGATTCTCTGTTTCTGCTCTGAACAAATTTTCCTTGAATGCAAACTTCACAATTTAGATTAGATTTATCAATCTTACCCTTAATTTTCATTCCTTCTACCACATTTTGTAGTTTTGCAATATCATCATAATTACAGTGACCTAGGATTTCATGCCACATTTGTATATCATGACATTCATGACAACTGTCATCATTTTTAACAAAAACATTCAGATAGTAAAGTCTATTGTACTTCTGGATTGTGAATTTGGTACCGTTTTTATGCACGAGTTCATTCCTGCCTTGCTGGAAGCTGACTAATGCTCCACTGTTTGTTGCTGTATCTACAGAGAAGATGTCTTGGGGGTATGAAGGTATGTATAACGCGTTCTTCAGTGTTATCATCTTTTTCTTTCCCTCGCTGTCAAGCAAACAAACCTCTGCATCGCCTCTTCTCAGCGCCACACCAGTTGTCTTTTTTCCATCTGCAAGTTCCATTGAATGTTTCTCCGGTTTAAAAGTGTCATCAAAGCTCTTAAATTTTCTGATGTCAGTAATTATATGGGACGTTGCTCCTGTATCAACCATTAGTCCCTTTAGTTTTAACTCATCTAGTGGGTCATCTCTAATTTTAAAAGCAAATGAGTGTCTGTTGTCGGCATCATCTGTTGCTTGTCTGACATTGTCTTTCTTTTTGCGTCTGCAATTTGCATCTTTGTGTGTTGAGCTTTTGCAATAGCTACACCACAGCGATTGACCTTTATTTTTATTGTTTGAACACGCTCTGGCCCTGTGTCCCTTTTGGCCGCAATTGTAACAAACAATGCTAGGATTATCTCTCTCTTTAAATCTTGGAGTTGTATTACTCACTTTTAATATATTATCATTAATTGCATTGCTGCTGTATTTTTCAGTATCCTCAAAACTTCTCAATTGTGTTTTAAACTCTGCAAAAGTAACTTTTTCATCCCCTTGTGTAATGTGGATGGCAAATAGTTTAAATGATTCAGGTAAACCTTTCAAAATCATTGCAATCAACAGTCCGTCACTTAATGTTTCTCCAGCATTTCTCAGTGCTGTAATGGCTGTCTCTGCACGTATAATATAGTCAGTTACACTCTCATTTACAGCCTTCTGTAGAGATGTTAGTTCAGTATATAAACTGATTATGCGTGGCTTTCCTTTACCTGCATAATAGTCTCTCAATATTTGAAGCGCTTTTCTTCCATCATCAGCTGCTTCTCTCATAACCAGGGACAAACTTTTATCATCTAAAAATTGAATTAATTCAGCATATGCTTCTTCATTCTTACTGTTATCTTCATCCTCATCTTCAGTGTCTGCAGGCACATTCAGGATGGTCTTTTTAAGATTCATTAACCTCAGATGTCCCAAGAACTTATTCTCCCAAAGTTCATAATTCTTTTCATCTCCATCAAAGCAAAGTCTGCTCCATCGGTTTCCTGCATCCTTCCTGGGCCCATAACCTGTTGCCATTTGAATTATTAGGATAGGATAACCGGGTATATAAGAAATTTATATATATAAAGATGGAGGCAAAACACACAGGTACTCCTTGCTTCTGTGTCTTTATTGAAACATATTAACTGCTTCTCTTCCTGTTCAGGAGGAAGGAGGAGATAACAACAAACTTTATTTATACTTTTCTTAACCATACATAGGCTATAGCACTGTGAGAGCACATTCAGATTATATCTCAACAGGCAGTCACACAACCATACGATTCACAGGGGCGAATGCCCCTGGAGTGTCCTGCACTTACACCTCCGTGCACCACAAGTAGCCATACCTAGTACGGTACCCGGCGAAAGCCAGGGAACACGATCCCCTTGCGCTTCACTGGCTCCCCAACACAGCCTTGGCCCTCTCCAATCCGGACCGAACGGCAAGCAGCAAAATATCTAAACCAATATCGGACAAATGAACGCCGTCCTCCCGGAACAACCCCGTCACATCACCCTCCAAATCCCTATGCCTAACCACAAGTCCGCCCCGAAATTCCACAAAACGCGAAACGGACCTGTTGACCTGCTTACGAGCCCGCTCAATACCAGCAAACGAATTGGCCCCACGCCAACGTAAACGGAGAACGATCTCGGACCCAACAAACACAGTCCCCGAATAAGCAGCCCAAAGCTGAAGCAGGTCTATTGGCTATCAGCGCCCTGATAGGAACCGAACATAAATCATTCCCACCAACATGCAGGAACAGGATCCGAGGCACTCCATGAATCTGAACGTGGCAACACACCTCCCAGGACACACGATCCCTACGCATACCTCGAAAACTGAGCCAGCAGACCCTCAACAGCATGGGATCAAGACCCAGCTGCCTCCCATTCGGACGCACCGCAGCCCATCTCGTGGCCCAGAAAACCTAGGAGTGCCCCAGGATCCAAACCGCTCCTGCAAAACAAACAAAGAAAATAACAGTCAATAAAAACAAAACATCACAATAAATGGGGACGAACATATGACTGAAAACGACTAGACTCCCACCTACCTAACCTCATAATCACCTCCCGACGCAACCCCCACCGAGCAGCTTCCGTAGTCGCCCCTATCCGAAAGGAATGGGATCCATATTCATTGACCGACAAACCAAGGCTCACAAGAGCCCGATTGAACAAAGCGATAAACTGGAAACAGGACAAAGGGGACCCATCCATATATAACAGCAAAGGCCCCCCCCCCTAGGCCGAACCAAAGGATAAGCGTCCAGACAGAGCCTGCAAGACAATAAAACGGCCCTTGCCCTCCTGGTCCATCTTGGACCTCCTAATGGCCAACCGGACACCCCCACTGATCAACAAATGTCCTCAAACAGGAGGCCCCCAGGGACGGCCTTGCTGGGGCTCACAAGTTCCCCAAGACGAAGCGCACCAAAGAATGCGAAAACAAAAGCCAGCCTAAACAACAGGAACTCCTCCCGGGACACACAAGCCGTTTCCAAAAACGCCACTAAATCTAAAAGTAAGGGATAGGAAACTGACCTCCTAGAATCCCGTCTAAATGCACCTCTCCGATATCCCCCCGTAGGGACTGACGCACCATGAAGTGCTTAGTGAAATCAGGCTCCCCACCCACCTTAAAATGGAAGGCCAACGCCGCCACCCTGAGATCCAGACCAGCCACCGATACCCCACTACTAAACCAATAGCCTACCAGCAGCAACGGGCCCTCAGACCCCGTTCCAAAGTAGCAGCCTCATCAAAAACGCAGACAATTCACCCCAAACCTTGTCGTAAAAGAGACGCACGGAAGGGACCAGGGAACGCTGCAAAAGGATCTCTACTCCAGCTCGCCCAGACTCCATATCCAAACCGGAAAATCCATGCCCACCTCGTCCGCTCCGGGCGCCAAGGCGAAGAATCGGTCCCACTGCAAACGAGAAAGGGAGTCCACTATACAATTATCAACACCAGGAACATGAGAAGCTCTAAGGCACATATTGAGCTGAAGACAACGCAACACCAATCTACGCAACAAGCGCAACACGGGAATCGAGGAAGAAGTGAGATTA
>VKOC01046919.1:0-14394 GCA_009364415.1 Spea multiplicata
TAATATCTCAGGTAATGAGAACTGATTACACGACTCAAATCTTTGATCCTATGGAGAATATGTGAAGTAGACATTTTTCCCCCCATTTGTACAAAACTCCATTGTCCCACGCAGCCTCCTAAACAACGAATGCAAATTACACTAAAGTAATAATATAAAAATGACCTTTTTCTTTATTATTCGGCACTATGTGAGAGCTGCTTCATCACGTTTCAAAGTATTGCCTGGCTAATAAATGACAGCAATATTTTTGCAGTAATAATGGGAACATTAAATTAAGTGATCGCTGGGTCTTTACTAGTCTAGTAAATTCTGTAATATCTTTTATTTACTGTATATTGGGAATTTCACCTCCGTTCCCGGAGAAAAAAGGACCGGAGAAGCAGGAGTTCATTAAGAGACTCCAGGTCAAACCTGGAGAGTTCCCAGGAATGAATCTATGGTAGAATTAAAATAACATTTTTTTCTTCTTGTAGAAAAACGTCTTCATGCATCTCACAAATTATTCCATCAACAAAAACAGCAAAAACTTCATTAGAGATGACGTCAAAGGCAGTAAAAGGTGTGTAATTGGAACCATCAGAAATAGTATTTCTTTCTTTGTTTATTTCCTTTTATTCTGATTATTTTTGTGTTCGTGTTTTTATTTTGATGATTTTTTGGTTCAACAGGAAAATTTCAACTCTTAACAGCTGGCTGGAAGATCATGGCTACGATACTGTAAAGCTCTGGGGAGATATTGAGGATGTGGTCATCAAGACACTGATTTCTGCCCATCCTATCCTGAAGCACAATTATCGGAATTGCTTCCCAAACCATCTGGCTGGTAGCGCATGCTTCGAGGTCCTTGGATTCGACATCATCCTGGATAAAAATTTGAAGCCATGGCTACTAGAGGTAACAGTAATCATTTTCATTTGGCTTGTGTACGGAAGACCAGCAATAAACCCGTATTAATCATATATCACCCATATTTACAAAATGTTCTCCTGCATAAGAAATTGTCTGTCTGCTCAGAGTGTGCCATGAAGCTGACGTGAATACACGGCGTGATGCTTATAATACACGCGGTACATAACGAAGCAGATATTGAAGATTTTGGTATTACTTCCAGCTTTATGCTGTAATGAGTGACTGTCCTTGGAAAGAACCTCCTCATCTCCCATTTATATTTCTTTATAGACCTTCTTTACTATAATTACAGACGATTATAGCCAATAGTTCGCTTCAATCTCATCATTTGTTTCTGTGTTTGAGCAGGTGAATCACTCCCCAAGCTTTAGAACAGATTCATGTTTGGATCGAGAGGTCAAGGATGCGCTCCTGGAAGACACCATTAATTTAATCAACCTTCGTGCCTCCAACGAAGCAAAAGTCACTGAGGAAGATAGACGTCAAAGAGCGAAAGAACGTTTATTCCGGTGTACCCTCCCTAAGGAAGCAAGGTTAGCTTGAAGTCATTCTTTTTCACATTTCAGAAGAAGCAGCAGAAGTTACTTATGTGAACATTGTTTGTATATTTATATAAATTCTCCGTTTATTGCAAGGCGTGCATAGGCACACAACACAGTGCATCACAGTGTAATAATAGAGCTTACAATTATGCATTGAGGTACATCATATTAACAAAAAAGAACCAATCGTGAGCAGGACGGTACCCCAAAGCCCATTCACAAAAGAAAACAAAAAAAACAATCGGCTTGAAAATACATGCATAATCGGCCAGGACACTGGAGCCGTAATACAATGGTATAGGTGTGTGTCATAAAAATACAAAACGAAATGCATAAGGACAGATACTGGACAGGGCAGAAACCGAAGGCTCGTATTAAGGCAGAAGACGCCCAGAATGTACAGTCGTATGGGCACACAGCCTAATCGAGATCTAAGAGCCGGAGAATCAGTACTTAGAGCAAATAACACAGTATAACCCGTGAACAAAAAAGAAACAAAGAGGAACAGAAACAGAAAGCGATGCGTGAGTCGGTGTCAGTAGTAGTACCTGAACAGTGGGACCTGAACAGGAGTATCGACGCTGATCCCAGCGCCGGACACTCAGAAGGGGTCCTGCCGGTAGAGCTGAGAGTAAAACTAACCCGCAGGGTGCAGTATCTCCGAAAACCTAGGAGAGGCAGCAAATTCCCTCCACCAAAACCACCTTCTATTGAATTGGAATTCCTTCCCACGGGAAGCCCACACCAATTCCTCCATTTGCGAAATGAATTGCACCTTATTAAGCCAGATTTGTATAGAGGGTGTGTCCCTTTGCTTCCAGAAAAGAGGTATCACCGCCTTCGCTGCGCTAATAATATGATAAGTGACCGAGTGCTTGTAAGCAGTGATGGAGAGGGAGGTGTGATGCAAAAGGGCCGCAGCAGGAGTCAGAGTGTAAGCTGAGTCGTTAACTTCCCGCAATACACGTTCAACAACCCTCCAATACGGAACCACTAACGGGCACTCCCACCATATATGCAAAAAAGTGCCCGGGCCATCCTCGCACCTCCAGCATAGATCAGGGACCTCCGGTAAGAACTTGTGCAGATCATGTGGGACGCGGTACCACCGAATAAGCAATTTATAGGAGGCTTCCTGTATTCTACTGGCCAAAGCACCTTTATGCGTAAGTTGAATAATTTTATCCCAGTCTGTAGATGTGGAAATGTGAGGGAACTCGCGTTCCCAGAGGGCCAGAAAGTAGGGCTTAGAGGTTGTATCTAATGCTAATAACATGGAGTAGAGTGCAGACAGCAGGTGGGGCGTCTCGGATGCCGTAGAGCATAGGTGTTCAAAGGCCGTCAAGGGTCTACAGTAGGCAGTCCGTCGGGGCAGGGAGGTAATAAAGTGGCGTAATTGCATGTAAAAAAAGGGATCCTGGGCCTGTGGTGGCCGCTGGCCAAGCAGGTCCTTCATAGGTCTCAAAACATCGTTAACATAGACATGGCAAAAGCGTAGGGAACCCGTAGAGGGGGGGCATGAATCTTCCGGAGCGACCAGTACGGTACCCAGGCGGAAAAGCCGGGTTGTCGGAAATAGGGAAAAGAGGGCTAGGGTGTGACAAAAGTTGACCCTTAGTGACATATTTTTTGAGGATACGCAAGGTTGGAGCGATGGTGGGGTGTGTAACGTGACCCGAGGGACTGAACGTGGACGGGAGCCACGGGAAAGAATGTATGGGATGCGGGAGCATCTCCTCCTCCAGCTGAACCCACTGCTTACGGACCCGTAAAGTCCATTCAACCACCCGGCGCAGATGCGCCGCATGATAGTATAATTCCAAGTGAGGAACCCCCAGGCCCCCACATAGTTTGGGTCGAACGAGATGTGAAAATGCCAGGCGATGCGAGGTGGAGGACCATATATATTTTAAAAAAACTCTATGACATTGTTTAAAGTAGGTACGCGAAATAAAAATCGGCAAGGTGTGGAGGAGGTACAAAAACCTCGGTAGTATGTTCATTTTTAACACCGCAACCCTCCCAAACCATGATATATGCGGGAAGGACCAGTGTCTAAGGTCACGGGACACTCGGTCCAGAAGAGGAACAAAATTCAAAGAAAATAATAAAGAGAGGTCCGCAGGGATCTGTAGCCCCAGGAACTTAAGACCAGTGAGGCACCATTTAATAGGAAAGCGTGCAGCCAAAGCCTGCTGGACCGAATCCGGGACCCGAACCCCCAGAATCTCCGATTTAGCTAAATTAATTTTGTAATTAGAAAACTGGTGGAACGTCTCTAGCTCTTGTAGAAAAAGCGGGAGCGAAACTAGTGGGTCAGAAAGCATTCCCAGCATATCATCCGCAAACAGGGCCAATTTGTGTTCCATGGTTGAAGATTTAACACCTTTGATGTTGGGATTCAATCGAATGGCGTTGGCCAGGGGTTCCATACACAAAACAAACAAGATGGGAGAGAGGGGGCATCCCTGGCGCGTGCCATTGGAAAGAGCAATTGGGTCTGAGAGGAAGCCGTTTACTCTAATCCTGGCAGAGGGGTTAAAATATAAGGCGGATATCCAACCACAAAAGACTCCACCGAGGCCTAAATGCCGAAGGACCTGGAACATGTAGGGCCAGGAGACCCTATCAAAGGCCTTCTCTGCGTCCGTAGAAACTAAGGTAAGAGGGAGATTGGCTTTGTGCGCGTGGGCTATCACATCTAGAACACGAATGGTATTATCACGCGCTTCTCGCCCCGGAACAAACCCCACCTGATCCAGGTGGACTATGTCCGGGATAAGGGGTTTAAGACGCGTCGCCAATATTTTGGCCAACAATTTGATATCCGTGTTTAGCAGAGAAATTGGCCGATAATTACCGCAAAGATCCGCGTCCTTACCCGGTTTCAAAATCAAAGTTATATGGGCCAAATTAGTATGAGGGTCAAAGTGGTCTCCCTTAGTCAGACCGTTAAACAGGGTGACCAAATGGGGGCCAAGTATCTGAAGAAATTTTTGGTAATAGGCCTTGGTAAACCCGTCAGGGCCAGGACATTTACCATGAGGCAAAGACTTTACTGCCGCCTCAACCTCCGTGAGAGCAATCGGGGCATCCAATACCGCTGAATCCTCTCGAGAGATACGGACCGGGAGGAACCTATTCAGGTACTGCTGAAGTGAGTCCCCAGCGGCCGGCACCGAACCGGGCGCGGGGGGCAAGCCATATAGTGAGGCATAATAGGCCTGAAAGCATGCCGCTATGTCAGGGGTGGAGTGATGCGTTTTACCAGCCAGATCACGCACTTTAGAGATGAAGGACATAGCCCGCTTAGCCCGGACTGCCCTGGCCAGCAGTTTCCCTGCCTTATCTCCAAGCTCATAAAAATGACTACGCGTCAGGAGGTAATGTCGTTTGGCACGGGCATTGACCAGGGATGCCAACCTCTCTCTGAGCACACCCAGTTGCGTCAGAAGATCCGGGTTCAACGTGAATTTATGGGTTCCCTCTATGGCAGCTATTTTATTGGTAAGATGGGCAATTTCACCCAGTGCACGACGTTTAGCAGCGGCCCCTAACTTAATCAGGTGCCCCCGAATAACAGATTTATGAGCCTCCCAGACCGTAGAGAAGGGTACCTCACGTGAAACATTGTCATGGAAATAATGACGAAGCTCCTCGGCCAGGACCTGAACGTCAGCCGGAGATGACAAGAGGGATTCATTCAGTCTCCAACTCCACACCTTAGGCGGGAGCTGAGCAAGGGATAAGGTGATATGTAATGGGGCATGGTCCCCTATAGTAGTAGGTCCAATGCTGGAGGAGGAGAGCATAGGTAAGTGGTAATGAGTAATAAATATGGAATCAATACGCGTATAGCGGGAATGAACCGCTGAGTAATACGTGTAATCCTTAACGGACGGGTGTAACACCCTCCAAGCATCAACTAATTGCATAGCATGAAGGGCCTTCTTAACTTGGGATATGCGCGAGTAGGGGATATGTGAACGTCCAGCGGAACAGTCCAGTCTGGGGTCAAATGTCATGTTAAAATCGCCTCCCACAATAGAAATCCCATCTTGAAAATCCGCAAGCTTACGCAAGACCGAAACTAGAAAACTTGTTTGATTGCGGTTAGGAGCGTAAATGCAGGCAAGGGTTACCATCTGCGAAACAATATACCCCTTGACAAAAAGACACCTCCCCTCAGAGTCCCTCCAGGTGTCAACCAATTGAAAAGGTAAGCTTTTATGTAGCAAGATAGCAACACCCTTAGTTTTAGTGTCGTGTGAACTAGAGAAATACCGCAGGGGGAAACGTTTAACGCATAGAGGTGGTTCTTTGCCGTCCCTGAAATGGGTTTCCTGGAGGAAAGCCACCTTAGATTTAGTAGATTGCAGAAAATGAGCCAGACTGGAGCGGCTCTCTGGTTTATTTAATCCCCTGACATTTAAAGTAACAAAATTAAGTGTAGTGTGATGCATGAAGGCGACACCCAAAAGGACTCAAAGCGGACAACCAGACACCACGCATCGAAAAAACAATTTTAAAAGAAAAAAACAAGAACCGAAAACCATAATCACGGAACAGAAAAAAATGTAGTACGGACGGAACGTAAAGTCCGAAACGATGCATGAGCATCAGAAGGAGAGCCATATAATCCAAAAGTAGGATCAAACCCGAAACCCGGACCACTAGAATCCGGATGGCCAGCTCGGGGGGTGGAACACAGCGAGACAACAATGGAAACTGTAGGAAGGAGACATGGGTACCAAGACCCACCGCTTAGATATATGACAAAAAGCTGCCAGGGCAGCCAGAGAGTGTCGGTGTATATAGAACTGAACCTGCATGTGACTACTAATAGAACCCAGGATGTAGGGCTGCGGGTGACAAGGCAGAACACCTCAACCCCCACAACCCCGCTAAAGACATAAAAAGTATAATAAAATACAGGTCCAGCAGACACAATCTAGAGCATGCAATAAAATAACAATATACATAGACCCAAACATACCTGGTCAGGGCCAAAAAAGAGAGCAATGTAGGAAACAAGTGTAAAACGTATGAAGCACTGAAGTGACGGACGTGTAGCAGCTCCGACACAAGTATAATTATTAGCAATTATAATTATAAGTATAAGTATAAGTATAAGAGGGGTGTTGCGTATGAGGAGCGTATAACAGGGAACGGCAGGGACAATCGCCCATGTGAAGGCAAGGGTCAAAAGACCTCCTAAACATAGGTTAAGCCGATGCAGATATGAAATGTGTACAGAGAAAAGAAGGTGTGTATGTAATGTAGGTGCATACGAGAAAAACCTCCGAAACATAACATAATAAAAAGAAAAAGAACCCCCCCCTCCCAAAACAAAACAAAAACGGTACTTATCGATATGTCCATCGTGACGCACAAATACCCGGGAAACATACGCTCAGCCCGAAGGTATTCAAGAAAATCCATTTTGAAGCCGGTCCAACTGCACCTAGGAGGCCGAGAGTCCAGGAGAACCAGAAAGAAAGGCAAGCCTCATCACGATGGCAAAGGCGTCGGGGTGCACGAGAAACATGGTGTCCTGAAGATCCACGATGTACGAGCCGAGAGTCCGCAGGTACGTGAGCCGCAGGTACATGAGCCGCTTGCGCCTTAGGTCGAGGAGAGGAGGAGCGTCGAAGCGACGTGGAGCAGTAGAGGAGTATGAAATCGCAATCAGAGACTGCCAGGCCCAAACAAAAAAACAAAAAGGGCGAAAATAAGTAGAAAAGTGCAGCAATCAGCGAATGGCAGTTCAGGAAGGTAGAGGATCGACCTGCCTGGGTCTACGTCGGCGTTGCGGTTTATACAGCCAGTCTCGGGACGGGTCGTTCAATCTGGGGGGAGGTGTAAAGGAAGCCTCCCAGTCAGGGACTGTAATAGCAGGTAGGCCCAGTCTCTCCAGTAACTCAGGAACATCAGCCGCACAGCGCACCATATAACGGTCAGGGCCCTTACGCACCATGAGAGAGAAAGGAAACCCCCACTGATACGGGATGGCAGCCTCTCGTAAGGCCGAGGTGAGTGGTCGGAGGATACGCCGGTATTGAAGCGTTATGGGTGATAAGTCAGGGAATACCTGAAGCTTGTGCCCGTCCCACTCCAAGGAGCCTGCCCTACGACATTCGGTGAGGATGTTTTCTTTGACCCCGTACTCCGAGAAGCAACACACGACGTCCCGCGGAGGCCGGTCATCCGGCGGCCGAGGCCTAAGAGCTCGGTGAGCTCGATCAAACTTAATGACGGCATCCTCAGGTCGCTGAAGCAGGCGGTTGAAAACAGTGCTAAGGACACTAACCACCTCCGAACCAAGAACCGTCTCCGGGATGCCTCGAATCCGCAAATTTGATCTGCGGCCACGGTTATCCAAATCTTCAATTTTCTGCATCAAACGTTGCATCGTCTCGTGTTGCACCTTCAGCTGGTCAGAGATAGTGTCCACTGTAGAGCGGGTAGTAACAGCATCGGCCTCCAGGGTAGAGACCCTCTCCCCCATGTGCTGTAGGTCCTTCTTAATGTCTGATAAGTCAGCTTTTAAAGGCGCGTGGGCTTCCGCAATGATAGAAATAAGATCTGTTTTAGTTGGTAGGTCCTTCAAAGTGTTACGCCAGTGATCCTCTTCGGTGGGAGGCTGCAGATGGCGCGGATCCCGACCGGATTCAGAAGGAAGGTCCGAAAATTGGCTCCCAGGACTGCCAGGCGGTGAGGCCTTCTGCATGGAATCGCGGGAATCAGCGTCAGCGAAGTTTTGAAAGAACGACTTGACCGAGGTATGTGACGGTTTATCCTTGGGTTGAGGATGCTTCGGCGTAGCTCCTAGCCTCGAATGTTTCCCCATTGGTAAAAATTAAACACCGATTGTAAGCAACAAGAAGCGGTGGGTCAGCGGAGCAGAGGAATTATGCGTCCATCTTGCTCGATGGTAAGCCACGCCCCCATTGTTTGTATATTTAGTATACGGTATATGTTCATATATACATATATGTGCTTCTTTAGAAAATGTACGTGCCTAGATTCACTACCTAGATATAAATCTAAATATAAAGCAGGTCACAACTCATGAAAGGTGTATGAAAAGGTTATGTTTGGAAGAATATTTCTAATCATTCTATAATATTTCTGCGTGTGGCTGTTAGATGAAACAGATAGATTTTATGTGTTTGATGCTATAGATTTTTATGTGTTTTGTAAATCTAGATTCAAACGGTTGGAAGACAACCAGGCTGCTTCGATGGAGCAGGTTGAGAAATACGAAGACAGCCATCTGGGAGGCTACCGCCGTATCTACCCCAGTGACGGAACGGAGCAGTATGAAAAGTTCTTCCAACAGTGTAGCTCTTTGTTTCAAGAAACTGCTGCTTCAAAGGCAAGAAAGGATTGTGCTAGGTGAGTTTCTCATTACATATGCAGCGGGTACAAACATATAATCACCCTTTACCAACACCTAGCCTTGTTTTCTGGCTAGGTCATATAGGCCTAGGATGGCAGGTCAAGGCAATACAGAATTCTGATCTCTCCACCCAGCCTTTTAATGCCATGAAGAACTGTGCCAAGGTGGCATGGCCTCATAGTATTATGGGGATAGAATCATGGCGGAGGCAGCTGGATAAAATGATAAAATCTCAAGGGAATGCAGTATCTGAATCCTTATTGATGGGGAGAAAGTATTTTCTTATTTGGTCAAGGAATCATTTACAAATGTCCTCTCACTTAGAATTGTAAAGGCAGTCTTCTTGACACATTGTTATATGTTCTGAAACCTTCTATTGCTTCTGTTTGCATTATAACAATGTAATATCAGCACAAACACAGTGCATGACTTCTTAACGTTATAAGTTCAGCAGTTTTTAAGATAACTTTAGTGAATATTTCTCAACATTAGATCGCGCTCCTTAAAACATGAGAGGTTTTGTCCGATCAATTATTTGAAGTCATAGTGATCATGAAGGGCCCCGGAAATATGAAAATTCTAAAAACGCTTTAGAATTCTATTCATTATTCTATATATTTGGGCTAATTTATTCATTTCTGTCAGCATTTGTATGATAATGATCTTGGTTTTCCTTCATTGCAGGCAGCAGTTGGAGGAGCTGCGTCTGAAAGAAGAGCAAAAGGGCATTCTGATTGGGAAAAATCCAGAGACTAAGGACAGTATCCCTATCCCCGGGGCATTAGCAGCTGAAAAGACCGCTACATGTAAACTAACAAAGAGACCTCCAACGTGTCCTCCTAATTCCATTAAGAGGATGGAAAAAACGGTATGATCTATGGGTAGTTAAGCAGATTCATTTGCTCATCTATGTGTGGCTGTTTGAGGTTGTTGATCACTTAAGGTTGCAGGCTTCTCTTCAGCTGATTATAATAGCGATAGTCATTTGGTCTTATAGTTTTGGCAGAAATGTTGCTGTTTTCTATGCACAAAGTGATAGGGACGGTATGGTTAAATATTCTGTGGACAAAACTCCAAATTCTTCTTTTGTGTCCACTTATGTCAAGAGAAGAGTAGGCTTTTGGATCTCTATAAAGTATATGACAGTAAAGACACTAGTGAATGATAACTCACATCTTGTTGTTTTCTCACAGGCACAATGTACCCCCCCACTGGTAGTGCGCCAGAAAGCAGAAAGCGTATCTATTGTTCCTTTACCTAAACTGAGGAACACAACAACATCACACGCCAATGCTCAAGCCGCTGCCAGCCGTCAATCCTATAGGGGTTTTCCTAGACTCTTGCAGTCAGGAGGAGGCTCTCTATCACCCCAGTATTCTGCGCAGAGACATGCACAGCAGAGACCCTCAACATCGTATGGGGTGAAAAATGTGCGGGCAAATGCTGCTATCAGTGAGCCAGTTAAACTACCAACACGTGACAGCCAGAGGAGTCTCTCCAGTGACAAAAACATGGCTATACACAGTAAGAACATATATGTATACAATTTGGGATTAATATCTATAACTGACATGCTTGGACTAATTCTTGATGACCCAATCTCCAGAAAAAGACTGGAGATAAACCCTTTTTATGCTCCCCTGAACCAAACAATCTACAAACGTTCTGACATTTCATAGGCGATGTGTCCTCAGAGCAATCTAGGCTAACTTAAATAACCGTCCTCAAGATTCCTCTTCCTTTCTATATCAAAAGGCAAAATGGATGCATGCGTTAACTGCAAGGCATCTTTTCAAAATAATCCAAATACCGAATACCTAGGATAAAGCTCAGCTCTTTACTGAAATGCCAACCATGGACCTGTACTTGTAGATGTGTATTCACTAAACTAGAAATATAGAAACATTTCATCTCTCTAACTTCCCTGCACATTATGAACAGTCGTTCCTATATAAGAGCTTATAGAATTTTGTAAAATAGGTTGTCCTATTTCTAATTATTATTTCCACCGTCTATTCCATAATGAATGTGTTAACTTGAAAGGCAACAATGACATCTCTTGTGATGTTAATATTTGTCGCAGCATCCACTTTAAACATTTTAAAGATAATATCCAGGAAGATGTGTTTTCTCTTTTAAAAATGTAATGGATAACGATAACATTTCATGATCCGGCTAAACCCCTATACCATTTATTGTCTGTTTACAAAGTTTTCTACTTAATAAATATACAACATGTAGTTAATCTTTGTACACGTTTATATACCGTAATTCAGAATATGGCTTGGTTTTCAGTATAGTATCCATGTGTGTGCTACAAATTTTAATTCTAAGATATTTCTTCCCCTCAGGAGGTACAAGATTCAAGAAACCATCTGGTGTTTCTTCTGGCTCTCTTAAGAACAGTCCCCATGGTGGAAGATGCCCTGACGCACCTCGAAGCGTTTTCCCCCCTCTTCGTAGCGGAAATCGCTCCTTAGTTGCTGCGTCACCTACTGCTCCAATTATCTGACGCACATCTCAAAACAGACTGCGGGTGTCACAAACGTGAAAAAAATGGTAATTCAATCATTTATTGGAATCCTGCTCATAGTACAAAGCAGCAGCATGAAAATAACCGATTCTTTATACATGTTTTAGGAGAAAGACCTTGGAATGAGCCAACAACCACCACAACACCTTCGAGAAGTACAACTTCGGTAGTAAAATGTTAGTACGAGAATTATGAGGGTCTTACACTATATAAAAGTAACAGAAAATATATAATAGCTGCACTAAAGAACGTTGCACATTTAGAATGTTGCTCCCCAAAAGAACAGAAATGCTATAACCCCAAGGGAATGCAGTATCAGAATCCTTATTGATGGGGAGAAAGTATTTTCTTATTTGGTCAAGGAATCATTTACAAATCTCCTCTTACTTAGAGTTCTTTAAAGCCAGTATTCTTGACACATTCTTTTATGTTCTGAAACCTTCTATTACCCGCCGTCATATTAGTGTATTGGGTATTCGGTTTGAACAATGAAAACGCAACATTGGTGTTCTTTTCATGTTCTTCCGAATACGAATGCACAAGTCTAGTTTAAAGTGTAGCTGTGTCTGATTTATTTATTTATTTTTCCCCTCAGGACGTACAAGATGCAGGAAACCATCTGCTGTTTCTTCTGGCTCTCTTTAGAACAGCCCCCATGGTGGAAGATGTCCTGACGCACCTCAAAGTGGTTTCCTCCTTGTTCTTAGCCGAAATCTTCTGCGTCACCTACTGCTCCAATTACCCGATGCACATCTCAAAACAACAGACTGGGGGTGTCACAAACAGAAACTGGTAATTTAATCATTTATTGGAATCCTGGTCATAGTACAATGTAGGAGCATGAAAATAACCGATTCTTTATACATGTTACAAAATTGTGTTTCTGTTTTAGGAGAAAGACCTTGGTATGAGCCGACAACCACCAGAACACCTTCGGGAAGCATAATTTGGAAGCAGTAGTAAAATGTTAGTACGGAAATTATGGACTGAATAAATATAACAGAAAATATATAATATCTGCATTGGAAACCAACATCTCTAGAGGGGCTTAAAAACACTTGCCTAACCTATTGATATTTATATGATATATTATGCTAATTCTTCTTCATAGCCAGATAGTTTAGGATTTTTTCTTTATATACATCAACACTAATATTATATGCTGCATCAAAACTGAATTCCTAACAAGTCATATTACTTTATCCACTACAGGGGAAACATACCTGACTGCCAGTCCCATCATGACGAAGCAAAGAAGACTCCATGCATACGTGAATGAAGTTGTGACACTTTGAATATTGTTATACTATTGTTATACATTTTATACAGTGAATTGTTAGCATATATGCATATAAATACCAGTTTTTGTAAATAAATAGCTTCATACGTGACCATGTTTATGTATAATCTCTGTCATCACATATACTCATTCATGTTTAAATAATTGTTCCTGCTGGCAAGGGCCTTATATAAACTGAAAGAGCAGGTGCAGTGCCCTGTAGAGGTCCAAATGCATGCCACCACCTTTACTGTGAGATACAGGACGTCTGTTCTAAAAATTAGGAAAATATGTAAAACCTGTTTTAACTGATCACAATAAACTTGTTTTAGGTAACTAGAAAACACAGGGCCCTGGTGCGAAAAATTGCCTTGCCCTCCCCCAAACTCAACAGCTAGTCTGTGCCATCATTGCCCCCACACAACTGGTCTTAGCCCCCTTCTAACATACAACATTTGTAAACACATATAAATAAAATACATACACTTACTCACTAACACACACTCCATCTCACCCCACTTACACAATAACATATCCATACTCACACACCCACAATTACACATTCATGCTCATACACACATACAAGTAAAAATCCATGCTCACATACACACATACATACATGATCACACACACAAGTACACATCAATGTTCACACACACAAGTATACATCCATGCAGGGCCGGCCCAAGACTTAATGCCGCCTGGGGCTAAGTTTAAAATGAGCCCCCGGCGGCGGCATTTTAAACTTTGCCGACGGCATTATCTACCCTTACCCCCCCTTTGTATTTATCTTTAAACAGTCCTGCGGAGAGTCTCCCTGCTCTGCCACTGTGCCGGCTTGTAATGCTGAGCGCCGGAAATTGACGTCACTTCCGGTGCTCAGCATTACAAGCCGACACAGAGACCGAACAGGGAGACTCGCCGCAGAGGAGAGAGGGGCGCCGAGCGGGTAAGCGAAAACCACTCGGCGCACCTCTCTCTCCTCCGCCTAAAAAAAAAAGTGCTTGGGGTGGCAAAGTGCCGTCCCTTCAAAAGTGCCGCCTGGGGCAATTGCCCCACTCTGCTCCATTGTAGGGCCGGCCCTGCATCCATGCTCACATACAAGTACTCATGCATGCTCACATACACAAGTACACATCCATACCTCTCACCGATCCTGCAGCATTCCCTACGTTCCTGTGTCCCTGTGCCGGTTAGGGTTGCCACCTTGCAACAAAATACCGGCCATGCTATTTTGCATAATTAAATATATATGCGTGACATCACAGGTAGTGATATAAGAGATACGACACATATGCGGAGGAAATTTTCCTAAATCACGCAAACAAAAACAAGAATAAAATCACATAATTATAAATAACATTTATCGAACAAAAGGTAATGAATTAAAGGGACCACTAAATACAAATACATCTGACAACTTCACCAAATAGTGCAAATGCAAACATTTAAACAGCTCCTATGTATTCGAAAAAGAACCCCAGGGTCCCCAACTCTACCAAGTAACATGTCCCACAATGCAATGCTTGTCTGTGCCATCTTTACCCCAAACATTCTGACTCTGTTATCAGTGCCCCCAGCTTGTCTGTGCCATTTTCAGCCCCAAACAGCTTGTCATGTCTGCAAACAGCTTGTCTGTGACTTCTTTGCCACCAAGCAACCTGTCTGTGACATATTTGTCTCCAAAAAACCTTCTTGTGCCCCAGCCCAAACACTTACATATACA